>CM026432.1:13451425-13573176 GCA_014871385.1 Ceratodon purpureus | reverse complement strand
GTTTCCTTACTGCGGTATGTTTTGCTGTCGTGTACATGTGCATTATAAATGCTAGAAGTAACTCCTATACGTGGCACCGCCTCTATGGCTGGAGTCGCTGCCGCAGCCGCCATGTGATTTTATTTCGCTGCCCTGCCCGATGGGTCGTGAACAGTCCACGACCGTGTGCATTTTTTTTACAGTCTTCTTAGTCTCCGTGTAAGTCGCCGACGCCCGAGACTGCCTCGCTGCCTCGCCTGCGTCGGATTACCGAGACTTGCTTCGCATCGTCTCTCCCCACGCAAAGCACCATGTTATGGTTTCATTTGTGAAGGTCGTGGTGTTGGAGATGTAGGGTTCTCATTTCAGTTTAGTGTTTTAGGTTTGTTTTCTGGAGGACCCTGGTGATGATTTGGTTGTAGGTGCTCCCGAGTTTGTGATGTCCAGGATGAACAAAGGCATTGTCGATAGTTGTTGTTGTTAGATTCTAACTATTCTAGAAACCCTAGAGCGGTTCATCTTCGGCGCAAGAGTTACCTCTGTTGAGGTTTAGGTGTTTAGGTTCGTATAGAATTTCTTCGTTTCCTTTCGGGAACTGTTGCTGGGCGGCGCTGCAGACGAAGGTACGTTGTATGCCTTATGTTGTTTAGTTTTTTGCTTCTTTATGTCCTGATGTTGCGTTATTATTACTCCTTTGTGTATTTCGACTTGATGGTCTTCTTGTTGCTCCTGGATTTCGTTTGTTGATCCAAACCGACGGTTTGTAGGCAGTGAAGCAACTGTAACTTCTGTTCCGCAGTCGATGTAAGTTTTGGTAGTAGGTTTCTCTATGTTGTAGAAATGATTGTTTTCTTCTTCTGCGTTTGCAAGGTTATGTTTCCATTTTCGCGTCCAGTTTCTGTCCCGCGACGACCTAAACTTTCCCATCTAAAAGTAATCGGACTCTTGCGTTTTTTGTGCAGATATCGATATCAAACCTGTTTTCGGGTTTTCATAGTCAGAATCTGTGCGAAATTTTATTAGGCAAACTTTTGACAGAGACGGTAAGAGTGACCCTTCATTAATTATGTTGTCGTTATTGTGTTGCACAAGAACAGCGTGGTTTGTCTTAGTTTTACAGAACTTTGTTACATCAGATTTGTTAATTTAATTCGATATAGATAGAACAAACCTGTGAATTAGACTCATACTGAAATGTTAACCTTTGTCTATTAGGTTGTATACGACTGCTGGCGTTGTGACTTCTGTAACGGTGTGAGATCGCCAATTTCAAGTCAGCCCGCAAATCACAGTTTTTAAAGTACTGGTATCGAAATTTCCATTTCTCTTACCTGTGGTGTTGTTAACTATTCTCCATATGAAGTTTTGTTTAGGTCTCCAGGAATATCGCATGATGTCTCCTATATGTTTTCTGTTTTAACAGTGTATGAGCTAGTAATACTGCATTAGCGGTTCTAGATATCTTCGGCATCGTTGTAGATTCATAAATGTTTGTTTGTTGAATTCGCAGAGGTTTAATTTTTTTTCTTCGGATTTGTAGGGAGTTTTAATTATCATGATGTTTTTCATTGAACTCTATCATATGTAGAGTTTATTCCCTGTACAGTTGAATCCATTGTTCTCCAATGTAGTCGTAATTCAATGATATTGTTGTATGTGTTTTTAATATGTGCATTTTATGATCCTATTGTAATTGTGTGTTTGTACCCTCTACTATCATTTTCTTTCGTCTTTGCCAGACGTTGCAACTCATTTTGATGTTAATTGATATAGAAAAGTTCAGAAGTATTCATGTTTGTATGTTTCATATTGATATGTGAGATTTACAGTAGTTTAAACTCATTTTGAAATAGTAATGTAAATAGACGTTCTGCTCAATGTGAGCTAAACTATGACTAATTGGATGCAGAGTGAGCCAGAAGTGCGTTGAGAAACTGTAATGTTTAGCTCACTGTGAGCTAAAGTTGGTCTAATCTGCAATAATGTATCTTAGAGATAGAACAATAATCCGGGTAAAACTAGTTTTATGTTCACAGCAAACATAACCTTTATCAGATAGACCAGAATTTAGCTCACTGTGAGCTAAATTCTACTAGCATTTGGAACGACCTAATACAGAATGAGCGAATTTGTTCAAATTTTAGGTCACAGGAGGCAAAATGCTGGCCAATCCAATCTCAATTTAGCTCACTGTGAGCTAAATATATCTAAAAACCAGAAAAACAGTATGTTTACATCAAGGACTTTGCGAGTAAGAAGGAGGTTTGTAGAAAATGAAAAATCTTGAGTTTGGGATTAACTCTAATTTAGCTCACTGTGAGCTAAGTACTTAAACATTCAAAGACAGTTTCACTGGCATTTAGATTTTACTATAAAGAGAAACAAAATATTAGCATACTGTGATCTGAATTATGCTTCACTTGTAGACTGTTTATCATTAAAAGTTCTTGAGATTTCTCATATTATTAGAATCTAATACCGTGTTTGTTTCTGAATTCAGGTATGCAATTGTATTTCCCAACTGTCTAAAAAGGAACTAAAAGCATCCATCGCAGGGTCTGAAAGGTACGCAATTTAGCTCACTGTGAGCTAAATGAATAAAAATACCACTTCTTGTTTAGTATTATCAAAACATGATTCTAGAGTTCACTTATATAATGGATAGGACAGTTTGTTAAGAGTATAGAAGTAGGCATATTTAGCTCACTGTGAGCTAAATGATTTAACTTTGTTCTCGACATTCATTGCAGATGACTATACCAACTAAAGTACTCATGCCCGACGGGTATGATATGAGTCACCTCGAGCCCTTCATCGAGCCTTTTATCAACCCGGATCCCGACGAGCCTTTTTTCGAAGCCTCCCTGGAACACTCCTACGGATCGCTATGGAAGTTCAAAGACCATGTAGAGGGGTGGTCAATGGCTGTCTCTAGGTACCAGAAGTTCGTGCGAATTTTACACAAAGAAAAGAATTCGCCTCGATATCTAGATCTATGTGTCGTCGAGAGAGTTAGGGTGATTGAGGAGCATCACGAGAGCTACATAGTTGTTGTTGTAGGGGCAGTGGATCAGGAGTCTGAGTGTGACCTAACACATGTACACTCCCTTGTCATCGAAGTCGATAAAAAGATCACGAACTTTGACCCAGAGCCAATGATTAGCAGCTTAATGGGTACATCGGGAGAGAGTTTGATGGACGAAATACAGAAGGTCTCCTGGAAGAGTGCAGACGGTAGTCCACTGAAAGCAGTTGCACTTGGACGAAGACTCTCACGGGTATTCCTTACCTTGACCCACTTCATAACGGACACGGTAGTAGAGAAGACCCCACCCGTGCCGTTACAGAGTGCAGGTGTTGTCTCCACCCGCGACGACTCTGCCACACCTTCTCGGGGCAGTATTCAACAAAGACCTTCGTCGGCTGTTCCAACTCCGGCAAGGTCCCGGGCCTTAAAGCGAACCAGAGTGGAAGATGATGAAGACGGTCCTACCAAGAAGAAGAGAAAGCCGTCAGCAAAGGCCGGTAGTTCGGTTTCAGTCCTCACGCAAACTGAGGAGACGAAGAAGACTAAGAAGAAGGATAAGGAGGTGCCCGATTACGAGAAGTTCACGGAGATCCAGAAGACCTTCTGGGACGACTGTACCGAGGCCTACGTATTCAATATGAATACGACATTCCCGGTGAATGTAAAGCAGTGCTACATTGCTAAGGATGAATATATCATTCGTAACTTAGAGCGGGATATAGTAAAGTCTGTGAAGGAGGAGCTCGTACACATGGGTGATATTAACCAAAGACAGAAAGTTTGCCTTATGCCAGTGCAGGACAATATGGAGCTGTTGCCAGAGAAGCCAACATCATGGAGTGATATCAAGGACGGGAAGTTCATGATTATCAATGGGCAGCATAGTATTGTTGCATCACAGGAGTTGCAAATTCAGGGATGTGGGGAGAAACGAAAGAAAGAGCTGGAAACTTGGGATGCATATATAGTTTGGTCCAAGGATCCCCTTATTCTTGTGAGGATTTCTGAATTCTACAACATGTGTAACCATCTCAACCATGCTCAACCTACGTGGGGGACGAATATCTTACGTGCCCGAAATGTCTGGATCAGCCAGGGGAGACCAACGAACATCAAGGATAATATGAGAAACAATGATGCGGTTTACAATGTGAAGAAATTTCAGGTATACTTCTTACTGATAAAGGGATATGAAATTGTAATTGTCCCGTATTTAGCTCACAGTGAGCTAAATCTACGTCTACTCTCACCTTGAACTGAACCCGACGTTAGCGCATCAATGTCTGCAACCCCATACTCGAAAACATTATGTTAACCCAAATTGTGATAACCTGTTTTGTCATTTTATAAAGCACTTAGTTTTCAGTGACTGTGTTAATACAGTCAATAAACTCATTGTTCTTATACTGGGTTCGAATTCGTTTATTAGTCTTATGTGTGCTGAAATACAGAGTTATTGACATTTTTCTTCGTCTTGTTGTTTTTCAGAAATTTCTGGAGCTCTTAATAAAACGGTTTCAGAATATTGACCCGAACAAAGACGGTAAGAGTGTACAGGGGCCGGCGGATGTGAAGAATGAGATGGTGATTATTACCGCAGCAGAGGACCATTTCACGTTGTGGAGGGAATTCATTACGAAGCACAGCACAGGTGAATTGATAGATCCCGAGACATGCGAGCGCTTCAATCAGAAGAAGGGATTTAAGGGTGGTAAAGCATTCCAGCTTCAGCGTAGCTTCTTCCGGGGGATGGGCTTCATGACTGAAGAAGAAACAAAGGCTTTGGTTCGTCATTTATTGATGCTTACCAAGAACTGGAAGTACAAGTACCCGAAAGTATCTGTGCACAAGACACGCGGTACGGTGCTACCCCATCATTACTCTTCTGGGGATTGGATGGCGAGGAAGAAGCGTAAGAGGATCTGCATACAAGAGCTTCACGATGTCAAGCCAAGTCTCGGGCTCTGCAATCCTGACTACACGATTAACAAGAAGAAGTGGCACGACTGGAAAGCCGAGTCCGGTGTTTCTAATGCTACATTGAATGTCCTCCTCGATCGACCTGACAAAGGGTTTTACGGATTTCGCGCCGAGAAGAAGGGTATGTTCAAGAGGGCACGCAATTTGACGGAGCGGTGGCCCGAGGTCTTTCCGTTCTTTGCCAGATTTTTGGAGGTCAAGGGAAACTTTGTTGCTCCAACCGGTCGAATCCAAACTCGGCTATTCAATGCTCTGAAGATGGAGTTCGGAGTACAATGGAAGTATGATAGTATCCCTCATCTGAGTCTAGCACTGCTGGATTTCCGCGACACACCAGGTCATTCTACGAAGGACGATACGGTGGAAAATCCATTCTTCAAGGCTTTCCTGAAGAAGCTCATGGGGGTGAAGGGGCCTTCAATCTCGGACCCGGAAGTGTGGCTCTGGATATCTGCTACGCAGCAGCGAAATGCCCAAGCAATCGCCTACGCTGAGAAGCACATGAAAGGATATACAGTAGTTCCTTCTAGGTACATACCTGCTAAGAATGAACGCCTCAACGACCACACCACCCGAAACTCTGGAAAGGACGAACTGTACTTGGTGTTCTTGTTGCGTGCAGGTGGTATACATGACAAGAAGAAAGTAAAGGCGTCTTATACAGCTCCGAATACGAACTACTATACAGTGTATGGGCTGTACAAGGAAGCTCATCTACGGCTCAACGCTCGGGAATTGCGAATGGAGTTCTACTTGGAGTTACTAAAAACATTCTGTATGCCGGGTGAGAACTTCTGGGGGGTCTTCAGTGGAACCAAGTGCATGTTAGCAGCTCGGGTAAGATATCTTTCCGTGAATATGATTTAGGAAAAACTAATGATGTAATTGTGTCGTATTTATCTGATCTTATATTGTTCAACTCTTGACAGAAATGACGAAGTTGACACTGACTTATTTAGCTCACTGTGAGCTAAACGTTGTACATAATTTTCTGAATTTAATATAACCATTGAAAGTTCCCTTACTGTTCTGATACGATCTGATACAATATATTAGGTAAAATTCTTGATGGTAAGGTGATAATGTGCCTTCCGTATTTCTTTCTTAGTTTCGTTTTTCAGAAATAATATTTCCTCACAGTCAGCTGATTCATAGAAGAACAGAGTTGATTCAGTAAACCATTTGATGTATTAAGATGTTCCTATATTATATACTTGTATTTCTTTTCTCTTGAACTTAAAATGTTATGTCTGACTGTTTATAACACTATCCTGGAAAGATCTCCTTCGGTTCAGATGTTTGCGGATTTCAAGTTTATAGCAGTGTCAATTGCTTTTAGGTGATTAAATGTCTTAGTACTTAAAGTTGATTGTAACAGTAGTATATCTCCTCAGTAAGACTGGTAAGTCATTTAGCTCATTGTGAGCTAAGTTGGGAAGCTTTGAAGGTGACTAACAGTGTTATTTCATGTGTCTTTGTTCCAGATTTATGGTATGTTTTACTATGGAATCATCGACCACAACTTCAGTGAGTGTTACAAAGAGATGTCGAAGCTCGTACCGACCCTAGATATCAATGATTTCATCCAGGAGAACTCCGTCTATGATTTAAAAGATATACAGCCCACAGGGGAGAGGCAGCAGTTCCTTGAGAGCGACGAGTTCGATCGTCCAGTTGGTGTACAGGAATCTAGCGACGACGAAGACGGAGAATCACCGGATGACATGGATGACAACGCTGGTGCTGATGGCGAGCTTGGTCAAGACATCGGAGCTGGCTTCGATGAAGAGGATGCGCCACCGCCTAGCCCACGAACAGAGCCTAGGCAGCTGCTTTTAGCTCACAGTGAGCTAAACATGACTGCTCGGGCTCGAGGCTCTTGCCCTCTACCTGAATCCCGTTTCAGAAGCCAGAGTTCTAGATTGGGCCGCCGGTTAGTGAAGAAGTTCGCCCTTGATCAAGATCTCAATGCTGGTCGCGTGGGCTCATCATCAAGGAGGAGCACAGAAGGGGAGGAGGAAGACTCAAGAGATATCGATGACGTTGATGTTGCAGAGCCGATGGAAGATACAGTTTTGTTGAAGGTCAGTGCGAAGACTTTAGACGGGGTTCCCATAGTACCACTTAGCGACTCCGAGGACGAGGACTCCGAGGACTCCGAAGATGAGCCCCCTCTTAGTGCCAACTCTCAAGGCGAATCCTCGAGACCCGTTATTCCTGTCGTTGCTGTTCGTCTTGAATCTGTTCCACAGGGTGAAGAGGAGGTGTTTAACGCCGCCGGTAAGGCTCCACATCCTGGGGAACCAGTCGTGAAGAGAGACATTGATTGGTTTGATTGGAACCAGGCTCGGAAAAAGAAAAAACAGGAGAAGAATGAGAGAGATGCGGAGGCCACTCGAATTCTTGTGGAGGAGGCCCGGCTTGCTAAGGAGAGGGCAGAGACTCAACTGAGGGAACAACAAGAGAGAGAGAAGCAACGCGACAGGGAGATTGCTGACATGAAAGCAATGCTCGCTCTTATGGTAGCTCGGAACTCTGGTTCTGTATCCGCTCCATCCTTGGCACCTTCTCCGAGTATAGACCAGACGGTTTTAGCTCACAGTGAGCAAACTGGTTTGGATGTACCTGGCAGTGTAAGCGCCCACACTGCTATGCCTGAAAATCCTCACCCTTTACAATTACCTGTGATTGCCCCTGTCTTGGCTGAAACAGCCTCTGAGGATTTAGATGGGCAACAGCCGATTCCGAAGACCACCTGCAAGTCTGATACCCCGGTTTCTCAAACTCCCGATGAGGATGATGACACAGATGGAGGTGTTAGTGGTGACCGAACCTCGATGATAGCTGTTAAGAACTTTTCTAATGTGTCTGAGCAGGGGCAGGGTAACTCGCTGAACAACCAGAGCTCGAAGGAACGGCCCTCAGACTGCCACTTGGATACAAATCTTCCTACTGACGGAGAAGAGGATGAGTTGGTAGATTATGAGAACTCCCCGGAGGTATCACTGTCCCTCCCAGATGCTTTGCCCATTGTCTTGGAGAGCCAGAAGGGTGCAGACGGTCTTGAGGTATGCGGTTCTAAGATTTACGTCAATCTATAACTCTAAGTGTTAGGCCTTAATCGTTTTTGCTTAAACAGTATACCTTATCTAAATGATAAGTGATTGTACAGACATTTTTAAGTGTGGAAGTGCACATATATAAAGCTTATAACTCCACATCCTGGTTTCCATTTCACCCTAATATGAATTTTGTATTCACAGTAGTTTCTGTTTCACATTACAAATGTTTTGACTTTTACAAGAACTTGACTTCTTTAAATTGTTGTTCTGAATGGATGGTCAGCTAGAAGCAACTGACTATGTTCATCGCCCGGTTGCTGTTAAATCTCTGGTTAGCGAGGTGGAATTGCGTTCAAATTGTTCAAATCAGAAATTCAAATTGACATCGCCTTTTCGTCCTTCTGCATTTCATCAGGTAACGGTTTTTGTTTTGTTTCATTGCTTTTCCAGGCTGAAGCGTCTACAAAGGTCTCTCGAGGTTCTAAGGGTGTAGCTCCCAAGAAGTGGCTGAACGTTGTATTGGACATTAATGGAATTCTAAGTAAATGCATCGACAAGCGGAGTGGATTGAAGGACTTAGTGACGAACCACGTTAACCTAGGAGTTCTAAGCCCAATATTCCCCACTCTTATAGGTCCTAAGGCTGTGTATGTTCGGCCGGGATTTTCAGATTTTATATCATTCGTGAACACTTTTGCTCATGTCGTCGTCTGGAGTTCAATGAAGAGCACGACAGCGATGGATGTTGTAAATTATCTGTTCAATGGCTTGCCAATGCCTTCGATCATACTAAGTCAAGAAGATTGCGACCGTATTGAAACATCTCGTCGTAGTATCTTGAAGTACCCGAACGGAGACAAGCCAATATTTCTCAAAACTTTGTCAAGGGCCCTTTTCGGGGAGAGTTCCACCTTCAACAGTGCAAACACAATCTTGATTGATGATAGTCCAGAGAAGAGCATATGTAACAACACTGGAAATGCTGTTTTTTTAAAATCATGGGTTGAGAAAGATGCGGAAGATTGTGTTCTTATGTCCATATTGGCCCCGTGGTTGTCAACGGTGGACAAGAATGCGGGAAATGGGAAACTAGTAGAGTACGTTGATGCGAACAGAATCGGACTCCCTCCTCTGTCCCAAGACGATCCACTATTTCATCACATTCTAGAGGGGATGGCGCTCTCAACACGGAACATGGGTGTCAAATTCAATGTTTGCGGCGTTGCCAAACATTAGTCTTTTTAAACTTGTTTTAGGTCAAACTGAACTTGCTCACAGTGAGCTAAACTGTTGACTATTTTGTAAATGTTTTCGTAAATGTTTTTTAACACAGATCATGGGTGTCAGAAGTATATGTTTTCGGCTTTGGCAAACATAGGGCTGTTTGAAATCATTTAGGAAGGACTAAGCTGGCTCACAGAGAGCTAAACTGTTGACTATTTTGTACATGTTTTTATAAATGTATTCCTTAAACTTTGTGAATTGTTTTCGTAAATGTTTTTCGAACGTTCTTTCACCTAAGTTGCCATTTATATTGATTGTCATTTCCGATCTTTTTTCTAATGGATCCAAATGTTTTTTTTGGTATATTTTCTCCAGGTTCGACCAGTACACTCCGTTTCTGGTGGCTTTGATTGCAGGTACGATCGTTCTTTAGGAGCGCCATCCATACTTTCAAGTGGGGAGGTGGTCGGTACATGCTCCATATCCGAAGGTGGAGCATTAGGAGGTCAAGAGTACTCCAAACCGTTTTTATTGTTCTCTGCAACTGATGCTGCTTCTGCGGCTATAGATTTTTCAAGAGGGGACTTGGAGCAAGATGTTGTGAATAGTCCTCCTAGCAGTGGAGGGGGTCGAATTGCAGTTAATTCACCTTCTCCTTTGAAGTTGGTTGGGAGATGCACTCCGAGACGGGAGCGTTCTACCTCTCCCACGCTTCAGACAGCATTGACCCCTCAAAGGCAATTATACGGTGGCCTTGGGTCAGAATGTGACCCTACAGTAGTTGAGACATTAGCTAATGCTGTTGTTATTTCTACTAAAGACCATGTTGTAGGAACAAAATCCGTAGATAGTATTATTTCTTTGCCTACGAAAATTACTGAGCAACATGGTCGAGATCGTGTTGTTTCGAAACACGCAATGCCGACAATGTCAAGTGCTGCCCCTAAACCTCCTCGATTATCAAGATTTCAGCCAACCCGGTCCTGTTCCTCTACAGGCCCAGATCTAGCGACCTTGAAGAGGCAGATGAGAGACTCTTTAGCGCACCCAATTCTTCGACTTCAGACAAAGACTTCTGTTTTTTCTGAATCCCACCCGAGAACAGTTTCGCGGAGGAGTGCGATCATGAAGGCCATGGAAGAACTCAAGGCAAGAGAGGAGATGAAGTCCCGTGTGTGAAATTTCAGTGGCCACTTACTTCACTTAATTTATTTCAGTGTTTTATTATTCCCACGCCATGCAATAAATATGTGATACAATGTCGTATCAGTTCAGTATATTTGCCTTTCAAAAATGATGATAATGCCTTGATGTTGGACGATACCGCTTTCTTTTGTTTAAATTTTAGCTCCCATTGGACTAGATGCATAATGCGATGATGTTAGAAGAAACTGCTTTGTTTGGTTGAATTTTAGCTCGTTCTGGACTAAATGCATACTTTAATGTGTCGTGTAATTGTTTATGTAACGTATGTATTATATCCTACATGGCTCACATAGTTTTCCTGAATCAATATAACCCTACTCATACATCCCAGAAGGCAAGTTCCTCAATGGTCCCTACAATAATCAACAACATTAGGAAGCAAATATATTAGCTCACAATGAACAATATTTATTTAGCTCAATTATTGAGATAATTTAGCTCATTGTTGACTTAAGTGTGGATTTAGCTCATGGTTGAGGCTCCCGGAAAACTAGGGTTTTAAATCCCAAAGTCACCATTTTGTCCCAAATTAATGAATATGGTGTTACTTGGTGGTAAGCTGCACAAATTTGATGTAAAATCCAAACTTTTATTCTAAAACTTATTCTAAACAGCAGATTACTATATGATATAATAAACATACATTTAAATTATAGTTAATTACTAACAAATAAGAATTCAGATTTGTTTAAAGAATCAACCATTGGTTTCCAGAATTGTTACACAAGTGTTCTACATATCACTAACTGGCCATATCACCTGATGTAACTCTAATCTGAAGTAAAATCAGTGACCGGAGGGAATCTACTAACATGTCTACACTGATATCACTCATATATAAACAATCACTCACTAACTCACAGTTGGTTGCTTCAATGGTGCATATACAGGTTGAAAGGTCTTGTGAAAAACAGTGACGGGTCTTGTAACTAACAAGTGCACACATCAGTGCACAAGAGTACAATTCTTACACTGGTCACAATTCCTGTTGCAAGATATGACCCTTTATGCAAACCAATCAGCCTTGCACAAATATAATCAAGTTCCTAACTGTGTCAATGAATAAGAGTAAGGTGATGTAAATGAATCTACAGTGTCAATGTATAAGGTGATGTAAATTAATCTTCAGTCCATTCAATAGAAACATTAGAGAAATTATCTAATTTAGAATTGAGGTGTTAGAAGATTTGCACACCATCTCAGGGTTTGTTAAATACTAACCTTTTTTGCAGAGGGAGTTACTGGAGACTCTGTAGAAGTAGGAGACTCTGTAGAAGTAGGATTTGAGTCTGGACTTCATGGTTATACCCTGCTTCTACATGTCAGATATATCAGTCAATTAGGAGACCTAGATTCAGTCACACAACACTCAGATGAGAATATGTTAAACCCTAAATTATCACAACTTTAAAAATCTTGAATTACAAAGCAATAAACACTTATTGATGTAAAGTTACAACAAAGGAGATGCATTACACAATTGAATGAACAATAAAAATACAATTAAGAGTCGTACATACCTTGAGTTCTTGGAGTACAAAGTGTGGGAGAAGAGAGAAAGAGAGGAGGAGCCAAAAACAAGCTCGCAGGTAAGTGAGGGGAGGCTCAAAGAAATACAGTAGATCACCCCAATATCGGCCGCCGGGTGTCGGGGGCGGGTATTGGGGTGGGAACTCATGGGAATGAAGGGGAACGCGGGCGGGAGCAAGGCAGCAGCGGGGAACCGAAGAAGCCTGGCGAGGTTTGTTCTGGCTTTTTTTGGAAGGTTTGTTCCTTCCTTCCTTCCTGGCTTGTTCTGGCTCCGAGTCCGCCTCGCCAGATCTGCTCGCATGCCCCCCTCCGGAGTGCGCGCACCTGGAACCTCCCCTCCCCTCCCTTGCTTTTTGTATGGGAGCGCTCGTGAGTTTAAGTCCTCCCTCTCAGCTTCTTTTTCCTAGCTCTGAGAATCAAAGAGCATGGATTGCAAGGTAATGGGTACCGGAGGCAGGCCATTTGTCTTGAAATAAAGGACCTTCACAAGGCTTATGGAGTTCCTGTTGCCTTGGCCCTTGTGTTTGAAGAGGGCCTTAACAATGGCTTAGTTTAATGCTACAGAAAGTGACCATAGTACTAATGCACGACCATAGCTCCATGCCTAGTTTCTCCAAAAATGGTTTTAAAATAAGAAAAAAATAGAAAATTATTAGGATTGAAAAACACAAAATATGATAAAAAAAAATATTAGTGATATTTTGGCTATTGCTAAGGTACTTGAAGGTGCTTTTACTTAAATATTTTGAAAATATGAAATTGAATAATTTCACGTGGACCCATCTAAAAACGAACCAAAGTTATTCTCCTCCATCCCGTAGTGGAGATCATGCGGTAATGAATGGTTTAGAGCGTACTATCTGGACAATCTATTTTTTTCAAGAATTACAATTTAAATAGATATTGTACGACTCAAATTAAGAAAAAAGAAGAAAAAAAAAGATATTGTACCACACTAAAAATCATTGGTTTTATTGAAGCATATTTGTTTTTGATTTTTATGATCATATTCATAAATTATTCAAAATTCTCTTCATTATAAATGATTTTCGAATTCTGGATCAAGCTCATGTGGATGAATGGTGAAATATTAAGTAAAAATAAAACATGCAAAATGTGGAAAGTAGGAATATAGAAAGTGGGCATAATAATCACATGCATTCAATTCCTAATAAAAAGTTTGAAGGTTGTAGCAAAGATACAATTTGGTCCTATTACAATCAATTTAGGCTAAATTGTAGAAAATCACTTGACATGACCTACTAGAATAAACACTTCTACTTTTTAGACTTTTTTCTCTACATTTGGAGGATGCACATTATTTAGGTATTTTGACAATAAAAATGAAGTTCTATTTTAACATACGCTATTAAACAAAGGTTGTTTAATCCCTAAAGTTCCTTGACTATGTTTCATCAAAAAAACGTTTCAAAACTATCATTTCCAAAGTGAAAAGCATGAATGATTAAAAATAATTATTTTCTAATTATAACCATTAGATATTCAAATATATATTATTTTCATAGATAACTCAATAAATTTCATCATAATCGACCGTAGAGATTAGAAGATTAGAAGATTATAACGATTGAAATTCAAAAACAAACTTTTTTGTTACAATTTTTGACTAGGTGGGCAAACTCTAACTATCTTTTCCTTAGGTTTTTTGCATTATGGATTTTGGAGGTTTTGGTGCATGACAAAGACGACTATATTAGCTAATTGTACAAAAAAAATTACACACAAAAGACAAATGTAGCATGGTGAAAACAATATTTTTATTAAGTTGAATACAAAAGAGTGTTAATTCATATTTCTTTCCTAGAAATTCCATTATGTTATAAAGTCCCAATCCAAATGGTCAAAGTAAAGATTGATGTCCATATTTTCAGTGCAAAAAAGAAAAAACCTAAAAAACAAACCAAAAACCCGAAGTCCGGTGCCGGGGGGAGATGCAGGTGACCTGCGTGTGTGTCTATCTATCTACAAGGGACGCTCTCCGAAGTCGAGAGACAGAATGGCGAGGCTGAGTGTGCCTGTGAAACCAGCAGACAAGGTGACGGACGCCAGAACCAGCAGAAAAGGTGACGGACCAGAACCTTGGCAAAACATAACCCTAGAAAAATCTCGAAAAATTTCCAACCACGGTCTTAGGTGCTTAGGTGCGATTTCTGATTGACATTTTGAGTGTTTACAGTAGGTGAACGTTAGGAATTTAATTATGAACTTTTAATATGTGACTTGGAAAACAAAGGAAGCTAATTCATTTTTAGTTCATGTGGTACCTTATTACAAAGAAGAATTCATGATTTTAAAAAATTAGTCAACCATTGGTTGTCGAAATCATTTATTTTTAATTTCTGACTCATGTGATTTATGACTCACATGATTTATAAGTTATGTGATTTATAACTTTTAACCATTTAATGTTAGTGTTTTTAAAGATTTGTTAAAAAATGGTTGATGAAGAATGAAAATGGAGTTAACGTACAAAACAAATTTGTATATGTCAATGTGAAGTTAACATTTATAAGGTTGGATTCATCATATTTATTAATAATGATTTTGAAATCGTACTATGCTGGAATCGAGGTTGGAGCCTGGAGGTGGGAGCCTCATCAACCTGGCCTTCCTTCCAGAATCCACCTTCAAATTTCTTCTACAAATTTTATGTGGAAGTTTAAATTAGTTCATCGTTTTAACTTTCCCATGCAAAACGTGAGTGACTCTTTTTTTACATAAATGTGGCATAGTCAATACTGAATTTTACTGCCATTGTGCACCTTATCAGGTTAGGGCAGGCAGCTTCTTTCATGAGCTGCAGGCCAGATTTGTATTCTGTAAGCATTGTTTTAGTGCACTGTGCTTTGAAGGGATCCACAAACAGGAGCACATTGTCATAAATGGTGGGAGTTCTCTGGAGACAAATTGCAGCTTAGTGTATACTATTATGACTTGGCTGCAACCGTCAAATCAGCAGATTGTCTATATTGAACATGGACGTACTGCAGCACAGCGGCAATCCACCAAGGAAAGGGGCCAAACTTCCGACTGAAATTCAGCTTTGCATACAGCTTAGGCCTATGTGCAAAGGTATTCTGAATAAAAACACATACTTTTAGATTGGGCCAAGTTAGACAACCAGGTTCAAATTATGAAGGTGGTTCAGCCCGGCTGTTAATCCTAGCTGGCCTGTGTGGCTGTTTGTGACTTTGTGATGTGAGAATAAGGTGGCACAAATTTCAAGGGAACAGTATGAACCTCCAGCCATATTTGTGGCAAGACATCACTTATGAAAGACAGACGGAGAGGGAGAACACATTCGCAAGATTGTTCCATGTAGGGCCCAAAACCCCCTCGTTGACAAGAATTTAAATAATGAAATGGGAGGAGATTCCATAGAAGCCATTATTTTGTTTGATTCTTTTTCTCGAGGCACACATAGTATGATAGCTAATGCCTTGGATGCACTATATCCTTTGTCCGGCTTGTTGAGAAGAGAGAGGGTTGATCAGAAAGATGCAATGGTATTGTATGGTCATAGAGTTATGGGAGCGACACCATATGGTATTTACGAGCAAAATTGTCGTTCAGAAGAACTCAAATTGAATGGACCAACAAAAGAGCAACTACATGAAGTGGCTGGAGTGCTTGCTAAATTCATGAGTGATAACTTGGATAATCACTTCAAGTCATGGATGGATGCATTGAGGGATTTGACAAGTCCAGACATGTGTCACTTTATGGGTAGACTGGGGGATACACCCTTTACTACCATGGGATTGACCAAAGATTTTTGGGCAATCCCGCACATCGACCGTGGAGATGCAGCTTTCAGCTTCATTCTATGGTTTGAAAAAGGTATGTTTTTTAATTTACAACTCAATTTTAAATTAAATATATTCTATGAAGTTTTTATTGAGTGGGTTGTAGATTCTTTTTACATCACTTTATTCATTGACACAGTTAGGAACCTGATTATATTTGTGCAAGGCTGATTGGTTTGCATAAAGGGTCATATCTTGCAACAGGAATTGTGACCAGTGTAAGAATTGTACTCTTGTGCACTGATGTGTGCACTTGTTAGTTACAAGACCCGTCACTGTTTTTCACAAGACCTTTCAACCTGTATATGCACCATTGAAGCAACCAACTGTGAGTTAGTGAGTGATTGTTTATATATGAGTGATATCAGTGTAGACATGTTAGTAGATTCCCTCCGGTCACTGATTTTACTTCAGATTAGAGTTACATCAGGTGATATGGCCAGTTAGTGATATGTAGAACACTTGTGTAACAATTCTGGAAACCAATGGTTGATTCTTTAAACAAATCTGAATTCTTATTTGTTAGTAATTAACTATAATTTAAATGTATGTTTATTATATCATATAGTAATCTGCTGTTTAGAATAAGTTTTAGAATAAAAGTTTGGATTTTACATCAAATTTGTGCAGCTTACCACCAAGTCAGTAAACATATCATCAAATTAAAGTATCTCTGTGTATTTTAGTGATTATACAAATGTAAAAAGTGTTCTGATTATAGTGAAAAAGAATTATGTGCTAATGAGTAATTTGTTGCAATTGGAATACAGAACTTGAAGGGGAAAGAGGAGATTGTATCAGGACTCAGTTTCTTTTACCAGATTGTGGTTATTTTCTAAAACCAGGAAAAGGTACTGTTGTTGGCCTCGACTGTGCAAAAATCAAGCATGGATCACTAGAAAATAAGGGCTATAAACAATATGGAGTTGCATTGACCTATAAAAAAAGAGTGGTCACTGGCTGTAGGAATGAAATGGCAAAGAAGTTTGGCTTCGATTTCACTATTAAAGAACCTGAGCAGTAGTCTTGTTGAACTACTACATGAATTATTTCACATTTTTCAATCAGGTTATAGAAGTAGTTCACATTTTTCATTTAGAGAACTTGATGTGTAATTTCATTAAACTTATACAAAGACTGAGTGAAGGGTTGGCTGGTGGGAAGCTATAGAACTATGTGAAAAGTCTTTTCCTAGTATATTATCTTGGAATGTAAATGGCTTTAGTTTTAAATTAATGTATACTTTATTATTACCAATCTGCAATCTCCGTTTTTGTAGCAGCATCTATACTAATACTCACGAACTATTTCAACTATGTGGTTTTAGAATTTTCAACTCTGTGGTTTGAGAATTTTTAAAAAGAAATTAATATTTCTTTTGTTAACCAGTTTTAGGATTGGGGTTTTGTGGTTTATCACCTTAATAGCTGGTAGTATGAAAGTGGCTTGATGGTATTTTGGAATGTGAAAAATGTTTCATGGAGTTAAATGTGTGAGTGTAGTTAGATAGTATAGTATATGGTAGTAGTTTAGTGTATTACGTGGGATATCATCTGGTTTGCTTGTTGAAAAAATCTTTGAAAGTTCCCGAGATAGTCTGTACAGTTCAATGGGTGGTATCATCTCTGATAAGCAATGGAGTCATGTGAAAGAGTCTGACAGTGTGTGATAGAAAACTTCTGCATTGAACCATGTCAGACTCCTTAAACGCCAGTGTATCAGAAAATTTAGCTGCAATCCTTATGTTCTAACTTGATATTTGAAACCAACAAAACGGAGATTCCTCAATATGATCAAAGACACCACGATCACATAGCTCACCTAGCTGGACAACGGCTACAATATGCAATCCCCAAACTCACATGCCTCCAAAATTCCCAAAGAAAACAAAACTAGTTACCAACAAATGGAACCTGTTGTTATTTAACATTCTAGGGTACGAACTTTAGGCTATCTGTCATATCTCGCACAAGGCAACACGGAAGAGGCTGTGGGATTTATGAGGACGGAGGAAGAGTAGGCATTTTATGAGGTTTCAAGGATCAACTGGAGAGATGGAGCGTCAGGTCGACTAAGCGTTTCGTTACTTCTGCGGTCCTAGCCGGCCCAAGCTGAGGCGCTGCGCACCGTCTCTATTCATCAACTAATCATTCAAAGTGAGTTTGTTATTAGAGTCTTGGCTGGAAATTCTAGGGTTTTGCAGTTCTTGCGTATGTGCTTTCGAGAACCTACTTGTAATGGGAGGGGGGGGGGGTGGGTGGAGGGGTTGGGATGTCAGTTGCAAAACTTCTGATTTCCTTTAAGCGGATACATGTGAGTCTCTGCACAAATGCTGTGCTAAGTCCTAAGAGCCTTGATTTGGGTGACGTAGTTGTTGGGTCCAACAAGATCGTACTCTTGAAAAGAGACGTGTTCTAGACTTGGTTTAGGGGTTTCTTATAGGGTGCCTCACTAGTATAGAACTGGTTGTTCCCGGGGTAAATATCCAAGGTTCCCTAATCAATATGCGTCTAGTTCTTTAGTACATGGTCGGGCTTCGACGCTGCTGGATTGGAAATCCTAATTCATTTCTTCCTTTCAACAGAAAAAGCATAAGGGGAATAAGGAGGAAGTGTACATTACTCACAGAATACAAGGGATCTGTTCAATTGAAGAGGGAGGTTGCCAGGAAATGCGACAGATTATTTCAGAGGCAGACATCTAAGTGGAAATGTCGCTGGTAATCACATACTCTGCAGTACTGAACTGACTTCGGCTGGATCAAAGACACAATTGCCAACATGGACTGAGGTCAGTGGACCAGCAAGCTATCATATCTATCTGGTTTTCACATCGGTCATAGAAATATGATACGAGGGAGCTCTCCATCTGCGTATTACAAGGAAATTGGTATATATATATTTCAATGGGAGGACTGATATCCTCTTACGTCTGTGGTGTCACCGGATCAATCTAACATACGGCATTCACGTGCAGGTAGGATGAAGGAGAAATTTTTTAAAAAAATTAGTGAGATGGAGGGACACTCTGAAGAAAGTGTTGAGAGTGAAGGAGAGATAGTCTGTGCTATTTACGTGGAGTGGCTCCTTGACTCTGCCATTGAACGCGAAATTGGCTTGGCAGAAAGACCGGATGAAGTTGTAGCATTCGGAAAATTGGGATTATGTTGCAGGCGATTTAGGCTGCTCACGAAGCACTCGAGAGTTATTAACATGTTCGACTACCTCCTGGAGTATATGTGCATGGACTGGGCCTATGAAGTACGTTACTAACAAGGTACGTTAGAGGACTGTGCCATAAATTGCTGATGATTTCTCACCTGTCCTATACATTGGGTTACTTCCTTACTTATCCCTGAAATGATATGCATGTCATGAAAGAAGAAACGAGGAATTCAAATGGTAAAAGCCCATGCTCTTTGATAAAATGAACTTTGCGACAGTGCCGAAAAGTATGAAGCACTTAGCTCTCACGTTTCTAACTTCATGGTTCTTGATTTTACAGAGAGATAGTACCAATGGGCAGTTGACCAAGTAGACTTAGGATTCACAAAGTTTAGCAATGAGGCATCGCCGACTTTGTGCGGCGTTCCATATAGAAAGGAGTATAGCTAATCGGTTAGGACTCCCGGAGTACCCGTGCGCATGTGCGAGGTGCCGAGGAGGTCGAGTGAGAATGAGTCAAACCGTAGTCAGACACCACCGGCTATTCGGAAGAGATGATCATTTGCCCCATCCGGTTCTGGTGAGTTCCTTACCTTATCCCGCGCTGAATTATGGCATGTACGCTGTGAATCTGATCCTGTCCAACGTCAACTCTTCAGCATGAGAATCACGTTTGTGCGTATTTGGATTATACAATTTCACGACTACTTGGATTTTTTAACAATCATATAATAACTGTGAATTTCGTGGTCATGCATCAGACTGTGCATGGGTTACCTCTGAGGGGCCCCACTTTTACGCGTGAAAGGGGAGGCGGTAACGAAGGCACTCCAGAGGAATCTGAAGATGAAGTAATTACCGATGAGACCGAGGACGAGGAGGTCAGGGCTCGTAATTTGGCGTACGACGCCTTCGGGAGGGCCGATTCACTGGAACGAGAAGCGTATGCTGAGGAGGGAGTTCCTCACATGGGGGCTGATGGCGACGAAGACCATTTGCAGGAGAACGAAGTGGAATTCCAGAACACAATGTCGGAGTGTATGGAACCTTTGTATGTGGGTTCACGGGAGACTAGAATGCAGAGTGGCATCGTTTTAATGACCCTCTCAACTGTGTTCGGAGTTTCGGATACATTCCTGTCTGCACTATTAACTTATCTAGCAAGAACTTTGCTGCCCCGGCAGAACCTCCTCCCAAGAACGGCATATGAATTAAAACGGATGATTATGAGGATCGGTCTGGATCACCAGAGAATTGATTCCTGTCCAAACGGACACATCCTATTTGAGGGCGAGGTTAATGGAACGCTTACAGAGTGTCCCCGGTGCCAGCATCTGAGATTCATTTCAGAGACTTCAAAGGTGCCGCATGCGGTAACGAGGTATTTTCCTATCATTTCGAAGGTGCTGAGGCTTTACCGTTGCCCTTCCATAGCTGAATTGCTGAGGCATTTCAATGGACATACTGGTGACTCCCCAGTAATGACATCAATAGCGAACAGTCACCAGTGGAAGGAGGTATCCAGGATGTACCCCCTGTTTCGCGACTATGAGTCCAGCCTCCGCATGGGACTCATCGCGGACGGAGTGTGCCCACATGGGAATCAAAACAGTCGGCATTCAACGTGGATTATACTGTTGGCTATATACAACTTCCCAGGCTGGCTTGTTACGAAAAAATTCTTCTTAAACCTGTCAATACTCATCCCTGGCCCGAAGGCTCCCACCTCCGACACCATCGACGTTTTCTTGAAGCCACTGGTCCGAGAGCTACTTCAGTTATGGGATGGTGTCCCTGCGCTAAATATGAGTAAACCTGTGGGGTGCCGTTCTTTCACATTGAGGGGCATGTTACTTTGGTCTATACATGACTTTCCTGCTTTTGGCTTGATAGCAGGTCAAACTGTGAAAGGGTACGTTGCATGTCCCATATGCGGGGAAAATACATGTGCTGAGCATTCGATACATCTGAAGAAAATGTGTTATTTAGGCCACAGACGATTCTTGCCGCTCGGACATCGCTTTCGAAGAGCGAGGGCCGCCTTCGACAATTCACAGGAGCTTGGTGTGGTTCCTCCACGCAGAACCGGCGAGCAACTGATAGAGCAAGGAAGGGCTCGGTCCGCGTGGCTGCGCAACGGTGGCACCGAAGACTCACCGGATGATCCAGTTAAGACTCATGGAGTCAAGAGAGCGTCTATACTCTACGCATTACCTTACTGGAAGGTAAGTCACACCATTCCTTGTCATTTTCTCGATTACTTAACTGATGCATGTTTACATTCTCGAAAAAGATGTTGAACCTAGACTGCTGCCTGTGTTCCAAATCTGGCATGTCATTACAGTCTGGCCCTTTCCGTACGCTGGACGGTCTACCGCATGGGCATGTCCTTATGATATTAAGAGAACCCATGGCTGCTACGGTCATCTGCCTAACAGGTTGCGTTTGGAACTTGGGGCGGATATGTCGCTCGTATTTAACACACTCATCCATGGAACTGTATTGCATAATTGCTTCCAAGGAATTGCGAACTCTTCAACTCATTTTCCGTGTTTTTTTTTGCAGGATCTCCCCGTTCGAAATTTGGTGGACTGCATGCATGTGGAGAAAAATGTAGCAGAAAACCTCCTCCGGACATTGTTCGGTGAGAAGGATGGGCCTAGTGTACGTCTCGACCTCCGTCGTAGAAACATCCGCAGACACCTCTGGATGCGAGGTGTACCTGGGCAGGATCATCGGGCCTTCATTCCGGAAGCCCCTTGGGTGCTCACCAAGGAACAGCGTGGCATTTTTTTGGATACTTTGAAGAACATGAAGCTTCCTTCCCACTACTCTAGTTTTCTGCATGGAAAGATTAGCTCCGGTAAACTAATGGGTCTCAAGTCACACGACTATCATGTACTTTTACAAGACCTGATGCCGCTGTGCATGAGAAGCTGTGGATGTGAACATATGACTGTTGTTGTCGTTCGGGTGAGCCGTCCCTTCAAGAAGATATGTAATAAGAAGGTGGATATTGCTGAACAGGACGCACTTTTTGAGGAGTGTGCTGAGACTCTCTGTCTGTTGGAGAAGCAACTCCCGCCATCTTTCTTTGATATCATGATTCATCTCTGTATCCACTTAGTAGAGGAACTCTTCATATGTGGTCCCGTACACGTCCGCTGGATGTACCCATTTGAGAGGTACTATAAGACTTTGAAGGGGTACGTGAGAAATCACGCCAAGCCTGAGGGGTGTATGGCAAAAAGATACGAATTAGAAGAGTCTTGTGGCTTTGCTTCGGAGTACTTAGGAGCAGGACAGTCTTCTGTCAAACGTGTGTGGGAGAGTGAGGAAGATCCAACGATGAACGACATTTTTCTGGAGGGTAAAGGCAAAGTTAGGATTCTCGATCAAGCTCTCCTGGAAGAGATCCACGACTTCGTCATCGATAATGTCGACATCGTCGAACCCTACAGAGAGCAGGTTTTTCTATCCCGTCTGGTCGTGACTATCCCGTCGCGACGTCGGAATGGGTCGCGACGAGGGTCCTCCGACGTCATAATAGGTTTTGTAGTGTAAAAATGAAAAAGTATAAATGAAAAGGTTGCATTTCGGAGTTGGGCCGTCACAATAAAGACCGAATGGGACGTCCGGTCATGACTCTAAACCGTCGTGACGTCCCGACATTATGACGCAAGAGGGCCAAGTCACGACCGAATAGAAAACCCTGACAGAGAGTAAGTTGATCACTAAATTCATTTCACTAACACTGCTCCCTGTTCCTAGTCTTGCAGCCCACGGTCACCGACTGTAATATCCTCGGCTTTGTGGCTGTGTAAATTCACTTTCTGATGTTTCGTGGTGTTCCTAACTTCTACAGAGCCTACCAGCACCTAGTCGAACAACGCAATCTGGATAGACAAAGATGGAGGTCACGGCACCCTCGTCGGGAGGGCACACGCGCTCGCAATTTTCCGCCAGAGCTTTCCAACCTGCCTCCGTTCCGAGACTGGTTCCGTGCTCGGATAATCAATGAAAAAGCAGAGGGTCTTCATGTTGATCAAACTGTGGAAGCGGTTTCGTGTTTCCCATCCACTATCGCTACTCGTTACAGAAGCATGTTTGGATATGGCTATCATTACCGAGTGAGATCAGCAGAGATCCCTCTGAAGTCAATGGACTCAGGTATAGCAGCCACCTTTCTCCGAGAATGCCGATTTGGCATGAGGGACATGAACCCTATTGTTGCTCCTATCGAATACATTGGAAACCTGGAAGAGATAATTGAATTAGACTATTCTGTATTTCGACAAGTGGTTCTCATTGGTACCTGGGTCAGGGCGAATTACAGGGGCTCCAACGCTACAGTCAAGAAAGACCAATGGGGATTTACCATTGCTAACTTTACAAGAACTATCCCATTCGGTAGGGAATCATTTGCTTTTCCCAGCAGGTCGAACAGGTATTTTTCTGTGATTGTGTTGAAGCTCCGAGTTGGAAGGTTGTGGTTCGGACTGAGCCCAGGGGAAAGCGAGTTGATGCGAACACCGCAGACGTAGGAGGAGGATTGTTATTCCGTCACGGCAGGGATTCTGAATTCTCGGCTTTGCGTGTGCCCGAAGTTGTGTCCAAAGACCCGCTCCCTGCATCTGAGAATGGCAGGGTTATCCGAATGACAGAAGCACTCGAAGATGACCCGCAAGAGGAACACGCGACTTTTGATGCTGATTTAGGTGCTTCGTCGGAGGAGGAGGATTGAGGTGAGCTTTAATATTAAACCATGAACCGTCTCAGTTGGACAGAATAACGTTCTCTAAATTAACGTTTCATTTTTATGAGATTATTGTTAGTTGTGGGCATGCATGATTATGCTACGTTGCCTGTCTCTGCAGTGCTAGGTCAATTTCCTTGTCCTAAACCCAATGTACGTGCATTCCTTGTGCTGGGATCCAGACGAATTTTGCCATGTATATTCGAAATGAATTCTCTAATCCATTGCTGATAGCTCTGTTTACGTGGGCGTTATTTTTCCTTTGCTTATGCAGATTTCCTCTTTCACTTCTGTTTTGTACAGTTTTTTCTATGAAATCAATCATGACTTTGGATTGCTAAGGATTCTTTGTTTCAATCAGTTAGCAATAAAAATATCTTGTGTCATGCCGTTGCAGTAAAACCTCGGAACGTGATTTCCCTTCACGGAATCATTGTCTGAAGATCGAAGTTCACTGTGTGCCCCTGCGATGATCACTGCGTGAAGATGGAAACCATCGTGATCAGGAGTGAAGGAACCTTCTCAGCTCCTGCAATGTTAGATAGTATGTTCATTTTACCTACGTCCTGCAGTTACGGTATAGTCAATGTACATATTCCGGATATATGTCCCAACAAGGAATAGGATCCCAGCAAGTAGATTTTAGTTTGTTGAAGAGAAGACCAACGATTGAGATCCGTCCACATTGTCATACTCCCGACATTGCCCTGTTTTCCGATGTCCGGGCTATGGCGGTGGAATGCACACCTGTGTATCTCGATTCTCGAGTTTAAAATAAATAAAGAGTCCTCTAATTTTTGAAAATACTGAAAGTCTGCACAGTTCGCAGTGTATGCAATGAGGTTCCCAACCTAATCCCTATTCGCCGCCATGGCTAACGCAGACTCAATTCACGCTGCCTCGTGGCGGGAACTTATGCCCTCGGACATCGTCACCGCGTCTTTCCCTCACCAGCAGGGAGTTCAAGAGTTTTCACTTGGTTTCAAGAAGAGCGCTCATTCTCTTGGGAACCTCCCCTGTAATCAACTATGCATCGGGTCTGGTGTTAGAATCAACACTTTTTAGTTGTTTTTTAGTTGATTTTTAGACGATTTTCTAGTAGTGATTTTTTAGTTATAACCATGAGAAAATGCGGTGCTTAAGAAAAAGCCAAAAATGAACCGCAACAATTTCTAAATCTCAAATTAAAAACCCCGTCCCTTTTAGAAAAGAGAGAGAAAGATTTAAAGAAGAGGCAACGTCCACTGTATAAACATAAACCCCGAGCAAATTAGTTACAAAGAGAGGAAACAATGTACGATTCAAGCGACTCAAACTCCCGAGTCAATTCATATCAGGAATTGTTTTAACAATTTCTAAACAAAGCAATCGATCGCAGACATAGTAATCGCAGACATCAGGAATGTTTTAAAAATTTCTAAACAAAGCAATCGCAGACATAGCAATCGCAGACATCAGGAATGCCATAAGAGAGACAAAAATAAAAATAAAAAACAGAGGAGAGAAGACTTAGTAAAACCGCAACTCCAAAGCAGGGGCAGAAACAGTACAATACAGTGTCGAAGTACGAAGAAAAGTAACAATTCTATAAACCATTGCCAGGCGGTAACTCCAAACTCAAAAGGAATACTGCCGCAAAATAAAAACTGAAGACCAATAAATAGAACATTAATAAATTGAACACTAATATAAATCTAATCCAACACGGCCTCAATCCAGAGTGGTGCTGGAGAACAAGACAACTCGAATCAGTGAAACTCTGCCATGCAAACTGCAGAGATTGCAGCCATGCATATCATGATAACAAAGACTACCATCGTGAATGAAACAGTGCAATGAGTCGTACCTCGCAACGAAGAAAAAAGCAGTTGAGCCCTTGAATTGCGCGGCACACCCGTCGCTCCAGATGACATGCCGAGAGGGTGGAATCCTTGATGACTTCAATTCTCCCCAGTGCAAGAGGAGACAATGCTGAACGAACAGGCTATCGTGTTTCCTATCGTCAGAGACATAATAAAAATACGTAGTATTTAATCGCCGAGACTTAGGATCATGCAGGTTGAAATCAAGATTTATGCTGTACATGATGTGTACAATTATAGTAATTTGAAAATTAAACCAGTGTTTGGATTGTATCTCATTCTGAGCCTTGAATGAATAATTTTCAGCATAATCAATCAATGACATCACCTCCCTAGGCCGTAGTGTCTCCAAACACTTCTTGAACTCACTGTCTTGCCACTTCGCTGTATGTTGATGCAGAACAAAAGTCGGCATCTTCGAGGCTGCGTAGTCAAAAAATTCTCTTGGCTTGGATTGCTTGTATTCCAACCGGACAACCCGTTTAGGCTCCCCCTCTTTATTCGCACCCACGCTGACCATCTCAAACCGCCTCCAAGATAGCTGAGTCTCAGTACCTTGGTCAAACTCTATGTCGCAGAGAGGGATTAAGTGGAATCCGCATCTGCCACACTGTCCGGTGACACAGTCGAGGTCGTGCCACTCGCTTCCATGCCGACGGGGACAAAGGCTCTGTTCCCACAAGTCTGACGTCCTCTTGTACACATGCAGCAGGGCTTGGCAATGGACAGCCCCAATCACGCAGTCGTTGAGTCCAGTGTTAGTGCACACTGCGTCGCAGCCGCAACTGCAAGTCGTGGAAGTGGAGCCGAAATGGAATTTAGCGCTCCTCATGTTGTTGAACCCCACGCAAATCTCGGCCATCTCCATGTGGTACCTGCAACAGCAGGAGTTGAAGTCGCGGAGGCGTCTAACAAAGAAAGGCCTCAGTCTTCGGAACAAAATGAAGGACACCTTCAGCTGATCATGCGACGCTTTGAAGCTCGTGTAAAAATCCAACTGATTTCACACGCAACACAGGTGAGGTGAGACAAAGAAACATCATCCCAGGTGAGAAAGAACTGCATCATCGTCCTTGAAGTGAGAGTCAGGAACGAGGCCATTCCTTACGGAATTCAGGCTCCTGATCAGGAACACGCGGACTCATATCAGGAAAAGGACTTACATCAGGAAAAGGACTCCTACTTCCGGATCCACGCATACCTCACTCCGGAAGTGAATCCCCCTTCAGGAACATACAACATCTAAACCTAGGACATTGACACCTCCCGGAACTACGTTTCCCTAAGCAGAAAAATGAGAGAAAATTCAGGAAGTGTTGTTTCCTGAGCAGGAGCCATAGCAGCCCGTCATTAGGAAGCGTCTCCGGAGGAGGATGAAGGCTGTTCCTTCAGGAAGCCACGGCTTGCTCCACGCCTACAGAGCAGGACCAGGACCTGCCCTTCGAGGACATCGACTCCAAAGCAGGAGTCAGGGTATTCCGTCTCGCAGCATCATCCTAAACATAAAAGGAAATAAAAAATACCAGGAAAGAAATACATACTCGGAGATAACAAACACCAAGACTCAATGACGATGAAAGGATCGCGAGGGTGCATGAAGTCTCATGAGCCGGAACAGGACCATCTTCACAGCAAGAAGTGGCAACTACCCGGGAGACAGAAATGGACAGTAGCAGGAAAGAGGGAACTTCATGGAACAAAGACCGCAAGTCTTTAAGAGCTCCACAGAATTACAAGTCAATGAATACCCAGATAGAAACACTTAAACCAAAAATGAGGAACCTAAGGATCGTAGAAGCTGAACCTTACCTGGCTCTCTTCTAACCAATGGCCTGCATGCTCGATGAATTTGTTGACCCCAACAAGTTTTCGCCGAACATCTTTCTTCTGAGGGCTCACGCGGGTTTCCTCCGTCCACCACGCTACGACAACGTCAAGAACCGCTTGCGTCAATGCGTCCTTCCTCTTTGCGCGGTCACCCTTCGCCCATACAGCACCCTGCTCGTGACTATCTAACATCTGCCGCCGACTGAGCGCTCTCCTGATTGTTCTCCTATTCATGCCGATGCACTCGGCAGCTGCTGCCCCCGCCCTAGCATCACCAACAGAAATCACTGCCGCTTCAAGAACATTCCGCGCCAACCGTCTGTCCCTTCCATGCCCAAATTTCAGTTCTTTCCATGCCTCTGCAATTCCATTACAAACAACTCTGCAGTCTTCACGGTCTCGGTGCTGCACTACACTCTCCGGTAACGCTCGCTTCAGCAACGGATGTTCTAAGAGTTTGTCAAGAACAGCTCGCTGGTACTCCAATCCCCTACCGCACGTCATTTCGTTAGCTGTGTATGCCAACTCCCCTGCATCCCGGGCAACAGCCAACCCTAACGATGGCACTCTACTCCCAATCCGCACAGAAGAATCAGAACTGTTTGCCGCAGTAGACGTTTGCTGAGAAAACGCATTCTCCATTAGGAGAAAAATGGGGTCAAAATAAGGCCGTGTAAGCCTGCCCTTTCTAGGTGAACTCCCTGCCCAAATACGGCACTGTCGCTGGCAGCGGGTGCCAGGATCGCTGCCCGCAGAGTTAATAGGGCGACTTAATGGTCTCGGAAAGGGGTTGCGGGGCGGGTCGGTGTGCCTAGTGGCGCCGAGGTGGCTGCCTTGTTTGGTGAACCACGCCTTCTCCCATTTATTGAAGTTAAAGCCCGATTCGAAGGAGAGATGACGGGAGATTGGTGTCAACCGTTTCAAGATTCGAAGTTTGCTGCCACAACGGGAAGAAGCCATGGAGCTCCGTCGAGAGTAGGTTGGTCTCCCCACCTGGGAATGGGGTGATTCGAAGTTGGGTGCGTAGAATTTTGGTGTTGCAGGACCAACGACCCAATTCGCAGGTGAAATTCGAGAGAGTGAAGGGAAATTGTGAGAACTAAACCAGTGAGCATGATTGTGCAGATACGCGTTGGCAGCAGTTACAAATTGGAGCAGCAAGCATTCGAAGGGAGTTCTTGCAACACCTCATGCCGTGGACTGAAGAGGTTGTGTAAGTGTCAATTTCTCTATGACAAGTTCGGGTCGTGCATTTGTACATTGCATGCTATTCATTTGATCCTGCAATTTCCTTGAGTGGCTATGCTATAGGGTTTGGTTGTTGTGAACTCTGCGGTTTTGGGTATATGGCAATCTTAAAAACGATTCTCTGCATACTTCCAGGTCGATCCGGGGCCTTGAGAGCTTGAATCACTACTTCGAAATTCTGGACTGTCGATGGCAGCACGAGGGGTGGAGCCTTCAAGCTACCGTGTTAATGCTGAGCTTGATGCACGCTATGCACCACTTATTAGGAGAGGTTCATTGAGATCCGAGCAACCCTGCCCATCAACATTTCCAGGACGGAGGGCAGCCGGGGATACATTGACTTGTGGGTCGATGGCAGCATTTACCCAATTGATCCAGGAACAGGGAGGCCACCTCCATTTAGAATTCTTCGAGATTGCCTGGAATTCATATGTCATGGAGAGCAAGGTCTGTATGGATATGCACGCAGATTGGGTCTCGTTGATGGAGGAGGACCTACAAGGAGTGAGATGGAGATGCAGTGCCGACATTTAGAAGAAGAACTCGGCAAGGTGAGAGAGGACCTTGCTGGCAGCCGAGAGAGGCTCGACCATAACAGGGACATTGAGGATACATGCATGCAATTGCGGGTTGAATTGGAGACTATTCGAACCGAGATGAGCAGCATGGAGAGAAATCATAGGGTGACGGTGCAGGGCTTGGAGACCGAGGTGCGTCGCTGGCAGCAAGCGAGTGAGCGCCTACCGGAGGGGCCTAGCCCTTTGAAGGACACGCCTATGGGGATGCGACGTAGGGCTCGACCGCTCAGGGGGATTCATGAATTGAATCATGGTTCAGGGTGGGCAAAACGCAGAGTGAAGCTCGTTAGGACGCATTTGCAACCTCATCTCGTGGATGCTGTCAACGACAACAACCGGGTCAACCATGAGAAGCAGCGACTTCATGGGGATAAAGCCTCCCAAACAGTAACTGCTGTAGCGTTAGCAAAGATACTGACTAGGCATGAAGGTCTCACCCTCGCAACTCAGCCATCTATGGAGCATGTTAAGAGAAAGATTGCTAGTAACGTCATGAAGGCAATTGGAAAAAGGGTAGGGCCGAGTAATATTCTTGCTGCCTGCGACCAAGCAGGGGTGTCCTTGAAAGGTTATGGTGCAATTTACCAAGCCGTGAAGGCTCCAGTTCGGGATTTGGGCAAGGATGCCAAATCCAACATACTACCTAGTCCCTACCACGTCAAAAGGCTTCGGCAGGAGCTAAATGCAAACTTGCCACAATTCATTGGCCAGTACTACCACGCTGAGGGAAGGATGGAGCTGCCAGCAGTGTCAAAGAAAACGAAGAAATCTGAGGAGCAGCGAAAGGAGGTGGTCTTAGATGAAAAAAACTCGCTATTCACCGATCTTGAGGTGGTCCAGTAGAGCATGGTGATCTTTTATGGCATCACGGAGTCAGGTATGCATCCTCTTCTTCTCTTCTTGACAGCAATGGTGAATGTCCGTTTGGTGCCAGCAACTGCATTGTATGTGTTTAACAAAGGAAGCTAATTCGATTGCATTACAGAAACATTCTCACGTGAGGATATTCTTGCAGAGTTGGAAGGGGCTCCGTTAATATTTGTCCTCAAGCTGGATGAGGCAGAGATTATTAACGGGAAGAAATTTGAACGTGTTAGCATCACGTTGATGAATCGGGCTCTGGACACTAACATTCAGGTGGACCACGAGAGGTACTTCTCAGTACAATCAGAGCAGGAGATTTGGCCAGTTGCCACGTTTCAGGTCGAGAAGGAGTCCTACAATGTTCTCTCGTGGATATTTGGAAAGTTGAACATCGCGGCTGTGATAGCAGCGCAGTCAAGTGGCAAGAAACTCACGGTCCCCGAAGTTGGAGAATTCCAGGTGGAGTGGCATCTTGCTGCGGACATGAAGACGATCAAGTGTATGTACGGGCTCCAGTCAGGGCCGTCGTGTGCAATGAACTGCATATATTGCGACCAGAAGAGGATAAAGCCCACTGTGGGGACAGCAAGCCAGGCAAACGCTGCCATCAAGAGCCGTGGTAAAGCAAACTGGGTGGGGGGGCTATTTTCCAGCAGCGTACCTGAGGAACCTTGTGACATGGCAACATCTACTAGGTGGAGGCCTATCCTGCCGATTCCTTTGTCCAGAGTAGACATTTGTACATTGCATGCCTTGGTTCGATTGACGGAGAAGATAGTGCACATGCATATCATGTATGTTTAGAACATACAGAATCAGAGACTGAGGGCTACTGCAATTGAACAGATGGAGAAGTCGTTGTCCGCGATTGGGGCTCATGGTGGAAACGTGGAGATTAAGAGGGACCCCAAGCTCAGTGGCAACACCGGAAACGTGCCGCAAAAACCCTCTTTGAGTGGTACCGTTGCCAGCAGGCTTTTTAGGCCAAGCGTTTGGTCTGGAAATGATAAGGCCTCGAAGGATATATGTCAAGCTGAGAATAATAATGCCGGAAGTGGGGCTGACTGCATTGCAAAGTACCAGATGTGGCAAGCCTTTGAAGATGTCGTACCATATTTGACAGGATTGGTGTTGACAGCAGAGCAACGGATGCAATTCAAGCAGAAGATACACAAGTGGGGAAAGGCATACTTAAAGGCCTTCGGAGAGGAGCATGTTACCCATTATATGGTATGCTCACGGCTCTGTCTGTTGTTGCTTTTGGTGTTTCTTCAGTGAACCGTCTACTTGACCTAAGTATCCGGCTTTTAACTTCCTTCTTCTTGTTGACAGCACGTATTTGTACAGCACTCCACTTGGTTTGTGGAACACTATGGGAGCCTTGGAGTGTGGAGCTGCCAAGGCATGGAGAAATCACACTACCAAGCGAAGGCAGCACATCAGGCACATACAGCCCATGGTGGTGGGAAAGCCCGTACTAGTGCGATTCTCCAGCAGATCCAGCATTGGTACCGAAACATACAACATCGATATAGGAAAAAAATGGAAATCCAGGGAGCTGTACCTGACCCGGATAGCACGGGCCATTGAGGCGGCCAGGAGACGCGAGCGGTGGCAACAATCAAACGCTGCCATTGCCTGCGAGGAGTGGAGGTCAAGGAGGAGGCGTGTTGGACGAGCATATGTTCCTGAAGAAGTCGTGGAGGACGAAGGAGATTGGATGATGGAAGAAGAGCAGGAATGGAATGCCAACGGGGACATGGTTGGCAGTGGGGGCGAGGAAGACGAACAGAGGGACGCTGCTAACAACGATGAGGACACCGCGGATGCTGGCAACATGGGTGCTGGGGAGGATATTGCCCCCCATGTCGACATTGCACATGCTGATAGCGACTAGGGGGCTCAGAGTCATGGAGTTTTTTTTGATATACAATGTTTTGTAGAAGGGTAATGTTATAGAGAAGTAATGCCTTTCAAAGATACTGTATTCTATAGATAGGATAGTGAAGCAAGTAGTTACATGAACGCTTAAATTGTCTTCAAATGTACTCTTTCATTAAAACAAATATAATAAAATTAAAAAATTCAGGCAATTCACTTTCAAAATTTAGTAGATGTACGAATACATAGTCAAGTAAACATCGCCCATACTCAGACAAAGTAGACTCGAATTTTTTAAACTACATGATCTCACATTCGCGATATCATATTTAAATTTTAGAAAATATGGATGTTCTCTGTAGAAATAAATGTTACAAAAAGCCAAATTTTTCCCCTTTGAATCATGTTCTCATGTAAAGTTATCTTGCTTTCAAATTTAGTTCTCTTAATTTTTGATCATATATCTTAGTTAATAAGTTTTTACATTTAATATTTCTTAGAGATTTTTACGAGACCCCGGGTGCCAATAAGTTGCACACTTCTTAATTGAATTTTCTTATTTTTAATTTTTAATTCTATGTTTATCTCCTATTCTAAATATAGAATATTAAAGATCATTTATTTTTATTTCAAAGACACACGAAAAATGAAAGAGAAAGTCTATTATTTTCTGGACTCTTCCCAGTTTTCTAGATTTTTGTGATAGATGTTTCATATTTCTAAATTTACCAAAATTATAAAATTTTAGTAAAAATACTTAAAAATACAATAAATTACTTACTAGGAAAAGTATGAAATATCCTAAATAAGTTTAAAAACGAAATCAGCGAAGCAATCTTGTGAGCAGTGAGCAGCGAGCAGCGAGCAGGAAATCTAAAATTGGTGTAAATTTTTGGAAAAAAGTCGACTTTTTTCAGAATTTGCGTTTTTTTTTTTTTTTTTTTTTTGGTTTTTTTTTTACGGGCAGTCAGAAATGATTATTTTTAGTAAAGTACCTATTACCGTGGATTCCATGAATAACCACAAATAGTACATATAAATACAAAAAACAAAGGTTTTACTCTTAAAAAACAATAAAATATGGATTCACGATGATATATACTTCACGATTTCCAGCCTCGTTAAGGGGTATCTCGGATCCGAGGGACTCCACATTTGCATTTGGTAGGTGTCACTAGAGCAGAACAGCATTCTGTCCTGCGTTAAACTGCGTCAACAGTGACGTAAACCTGGACTTATGGAAATTAGTGTGGAAAAGTGATCCAAATAAACATACTGCGCGTTAAACGTTTTAACATGCATGCGTCACTTTTGACGTCGTTTTAACGGGTTCTGTCAAAGAGTGTCAACTTGAATTTTGAAGTGACGCTTCAGCGTTAAAGATAACAATGGGAGACAAGGACGCGTCAACTTTGACAGAGCTCTGCTTTGTGGAAAGTAATTTTTCCGGGGAGTTTTTTACCTCAGGGTAGTTTAGTGATGGATGAATTTAGTTTCATCCCACGTCAGCACGTTTCTTTTAACGTGGAGGGCGTTTAGGGTGACATGAGAGACGTTCAGCTGCGTTATTAAAAACGTTGGTCTAGAGTTTAGGTTCTGCTGACGTGGCGGCTAGGTTGTCTATAGGCTACATCGTAGGGGGTGTCAACAGTGACGCTCGCGTTTAGGATGACATAAAAACACGTCACACTGCGTTTCAAGAAACATATGGACGTGGTTGACGTGTCCACTATGCATGTAAGGTAGGGATGACGTGGCGGCTAGGTTTTCACGGGGTCTATGTCCTAGGGGGAGTCAATAGTGACGCGCACGTTTTGAGTGACACAAAAACGCGTCTAATTGACGCGCGCGTTAACTTAAACGTCGGATGCATTGCTGAATGTTTTGATGTGGAAGTGTCACTATTGACATGGTTTTAACGTGAACGTGACACACTGTACGTAGGTTTAACGTGATAGCGTCACTATGAACAAATTCGTAACTATTACAGTACTTTTGACGTTCACATGTCAATCTTAACGTAGCTTTAGCATGCATTCCGTTGTGAACGTTACTAAAAACGACAAGTGCTGTTCATTACACGTGGAACTGCGTTACGTTAAACATCATTTACAGTCATTTGGCATCAAATCTGTGAAGGGTCAATGCTCACTATCTGATGAATCGCCGAGGAGGTGGTCCGCTTCCTCATCGTCAGTGTCCGCTGCTAGGGGACCAACCATGTGCCTTTCTACAAAGGACCCATTTACTATGAACTCCTCCGAGTCTGAAGATTTGGGCCTCCTGGTGCCAATGTTATTGGCACGTGATGACAAAAGGCCGGTGATCTGTGCATCTGCGTCGTCCTCTTCTTGTGCAAAGGCGCGACCTCCACGGCTGCCTCGAACATCAACCTTGCAGACCACCTTCCACGGCCCGTCGTCGGTCGCAAAAAACACTTGCTGGACATGAATGGGAAAAGCAAATGATTGGGGACCAAGAGGTGCTCTGTACTGATCTGCGAAGTTCACGGAAAGGAACCCGTGTTCATCCCGCTTCATTGTAGGAGCAGCACCTCCTAGTCTTCCTTTAACCCAGGAACATACAAGAACTACGACGCACGTACGCCTGTAGTCCAATTCGAGTATTTCTTCAACATGGCCCACGTACTCCTCTGTCTCTGCTCCTCCATCATCTGTGAAGGATGCATGCACTCCACTGTCCATGGTGGTGTTTGAAGCTTCGACTGAGCGGCAACGAAAGTGCATGCCATAAGCCTTCATTGACCGATACGCGGTTGCAATAAATGATGGAGGCCTCGACAAATCGAACGTGGTCTGGTCGACGCGCCTGGAGCCAGTGGCACGGTCGGTGGCAACCGCGGCAGTCAGCCAATCTGAAAAGGCTGGCAATGCCCGCAGCTCAGAAGGCGTATTAGAGGGCCTCCGTCCCCTTCGAGGAGGTCTTCCACGATGGCGCTGGCGGCGTAGAGACGACCTAGACTCCTGTTCCCCCTCGTATGCTCTGAAGTGCGCAATTATGAAGACATGGAACATCCGTTGCGTTAGATTTAAGGGAAACAGTGTACGCAGTGACACAGTTTAACGGATGTTAACATGATTTCCGGTGACGTTAACGTAAAATCGTGTTTCTAAAGACATTACATCATGTTTATGGACGTCGACACATGAAGGGGAAAAAAAACAGGGAAGGGTCACAGCTATAGTTTAGGGTGGCACCGTCTGTAGTGTTGAAGTGAGGCGGCGTTCGTGATTACAAAGTTGTGAATCCATCCACGAAGAGTGCGGGACAGCAGTCGCCTTACTCCCTTGCCCTCCACCATTTCATCGTGCATTGCCTGCTCTTCATTTGCGTCCCACACTCTGCGGGACGTAGCGCCGTAACGTTCCATATACTCTGAGCAGAATCCAAGTGTTTCTTCCATAGAGTATGCCTCTGCCATGCAACCCTCGGGCCGAGCGTACGAACGCACATAATCCTTCAGTGTCTTCATGTATCTCTCCATTGGATACATCCAACGACTCTGAACTGGGCCGCATAGAAATAGCTCCTCCATGAGATGCACAAGAAGGTGCGCCATGATGACCATTGAACCTAGAGGAAACTCGCGCTCAATCATACAGAGTGTCTCGTTTGCGTCTGCAACCCACTCTTGTTCTTTGGCCGGGTTGATTGTGCGACTGCACAAACGCCTAAATACCCTGCTGACTCTCATGATGCAGGTCCGGACTTCGCGATTCATATCGACATTCCTCAGTGACACGGGTAGTATCTGCAAATGCCAAAAAGAGAGTTCAATAGAATGTCAGAAAGTACGGAATTAATATTCTGTTTACATACTACAGAAAGGTACAAGACGCCTCATTGTTTTCAAGGGACATGAATCTGCATACGTGCTTTGTCTTCAACCTGGGTTACCCCTTGTTTCCAGTAACGTGGAATTGCGTGGAGTGCAAGTTTAAAATAAGAGGCAACAACATGTTCTGACGTCAAAGGTACGTTACTCACATTTCAAGTAACGTTACACTGCGTTTCCGAGGAAATTAGCATAACACAAAGGAACATGCTAAAGTGTTAACTAAAACATTCCATTGACAGGAAGTAACATATTGCATGTATCTCTATAGCTGACACACATTCAGTAGGTCAACTTAAACATAATAGCAACGAAGAATTGAAATTTGCTTACCTGTTGCATTAGGATGTGAAAGTCATGGGATTTAAGAAATCTCAATCTTCCTTCAGACACCCTTTTGTGAATGGCGCCTGCATAATTCTGTGGCACCTTCGTCGATCCTATTACGGCTAGCATGTCAGTCTTCGCTTGTGGTGGGAGAACATAAGGTGCGTGTGGCATGAATAGCCGGCCATCTCTGCCGTCAGTCTGTCTCAACCATAAGTTAGACCTCACTCCCATATCTTTGAAGTCCATGCGTCCTCGAGGAAAGTCAGTCTCCCCAAACAGAGTCTTTATTATATTTTCACAAAGGTTTTTCTCGCAATGCATGACGTCCAGGGTATGCCTGATCAGCAAGTCCTGCACCACATTGACGGCCACGGTCAAAATTCGAAAATTCTACATGTTTCTGTGGGATGACAGAAAGGGACGTTTTCGAGTGACATAGGTTGACAGGTTTTAACGTTGTTCAGCGTTTAAAGTGACGGTACTCTATGTCACAGGTTCATCATTTAAAGACATCGTGGTGACACGGGATAACAGAGTTTCACGTTACAAAGCATCTCTTGCACTTAAACGTATCGACGATTGGAGCAAAAATAAAAAGTGATGAGCGGCATGGCACAAACCTTCCAATATGGAAGGGAGAAAAGCGCGGAAATTCTCTTCACTCCGTGCCTCCTCACAGGATCGCCTGGACCATCTGCCCGGCCACCGGAGGCAATGTACGCCTCCCTTTCTTGTGCAAATTGCAGGACATCGTTGCCTGTCATCCTTGAACATGAACAACCTCTCTCTTCAAGACCGTTGAATCGCATATCGGTACGGAATGCATGGTCCTCCGGAAGACGCTGGCGTGCACCTACGTACACTATCTTCTGGCCGTTAGGACCCCTCGCACTTCTGGAAACAATGTTCGGACCACAAACTGGGCAAGCCCTATAGCCCTTTGTTTGTTGTCCTGAAATCAATCCGTAAGCGGGAAAATCTGAAATTGTCCATAATAAGAGGCCACGGAGTGTGAAGGGCCTCTCCGCTGGATCTGCTGAAGCGTCCACGGCTGGTACGCCTCCCCAGAGGGCATGCAATTCTTCCAAGAGTGGCGCAATGAAAACATCTATGTTCTTGTCCGTCGGTGACTCCTTGCCCGAAATTAAAATGCTCAGCATGATGAAAAAGCGTTTTGTGAGTAACCACGGCGGTAGATTGTAAATTATTAAGAGAACAGGCCACGTTGAATGTGACGTACTACGAACCGAAAAAGGGTTCAGTCCATCAAGTGACAGTGCCATGCGCACGTTCCGATTCTCAGCTTGAAACGTGGGATCTATGACTCCAATGTGTCTCCAAGCGGGACTGTCGATTACGGAGTCCATTACGGGCTCGCCATCCCCGTTTGTGGTCACCCCACGCTCTGAATGCCATTTCAGAAGCTTTGCAATTGCAGGAGAGCCAAACATGCGCCTCAGCCTCGGAATAAGGGGAAAGTGCCTTACAACCTTCGTCGGTGCTGTCTTCGTACCTTCATACAGATACAGAGAACACTACATCACGTTACAGATGACACAAATTGTGTGACACATGACACAAACAATGCGTCTAAGATGACATGAATGCATTCTTAATGGTGACATAAAGTGCGTTTCAAATGACATAAACTGAGTTACTCATGACATTGCCACGTTTCCAATGACGTATACTGACTTACAGATGTAGAAAACTGAGTCACAGATAACATAAGGTGCGTTACGGATAACACATAGTGAAATTCCGTATGACATACACTACGTTCCAAGTGACACATAGTACCTTCTCTGTATCTGCTTTTCCCGCAGCGGGGGCATGATTCGCAGTCCGCGTGCTCTCCACGAAATAGAACGCAACCTGCAGGACAAGCATGTATAACATTGTACGCTAGTCCGAGTGCCTGCAGCATTATCTTTGCCTTGTAGTGCTTCGCAGGCAAGACGTTTCCCTTTGGAAGAAGCTCCGCCGACAGATAATGAAGCAGCTCAGTTACAAATGCGTTGCTCACCCCATGCGTCGTGCACAGTGTCATGATGACAACCACTGCTGAGATTAGGCTTACAGAACTACCTGCATACACTGGATGTGAGGCCTCCGAATATAGTAACTCCAATGCCTCGACTGTGCTATCTGCGAAGTCTGCTTCATCAGTGTCATCGTTGGGCCTATTCTCAGAATCTTGCGCAATCTCCTGTAATTCTTCAGCGGTTCGCAGAGCGTCCTCAAACTGCTTATGAACATCGTGGTGGCCAGGCGGATCATCACTTGTGTCTTCGGGTTGAAGATGCTCAAAAACCTCTTCATTGCGGCCATCAGTATTGTCTACCGTCCACTCCTCATCGCTGTGGTACCACGCTCCATCCTCCGGGTACCCCTCTGGGGGATCTCCTCCAATCATAGAGCGGTACAGAAATGGGTCGCGTCCATAAGATTTCAGATGCTTAGTTATTGCTCGCACAGGCAAGCGTCGGCCTCCGTGACAGTATGTGCATGGGCATGACCACCTCGTTATAGGAACCTCCGTGCTTGCAGCGAATTGAAGTTCGTGATGGTGAATTATCTCCTCAGTCGATCTCCACTTGCGTTTTCCAGTGTTGAACGCCATTTCTGCACAGGAGGCCATGTGATAGATTAGGACGCGGACTCCATGCAGCTAATGATGTAATTTACGCATGTGCAGTTCACCGTAAGGTCCGTTTAAAGTGATAGTAGAACGCGTTTTAGAATGCGTTATATGCCGTTTCACGTGACATACACGATAACGCGCAAAGACGCTACAGAATCATATATCGCGTTTCATGTGACGTGACATGACGTCTCTGTAGATGTTACATTATGTCACAACACATTTTCTATGACGGAAGCTGCGAGACACATCTGACGTAGTGAGAACATATATCCAAAGCACTGTTGCCATTTTCAGGGGCTCCGTAGACGACGGTACGTTTGTTGCCAGTAATGCGTATCACAGGCTGCCGATTTGATAGCCCTACTTCCGCTCATGAATCCAGCACTGTTTGGATCAGTCAACGGAGTAGTCTAATTTGTCCCAGCCTTCGTGATCTTCAAGGGTGATTGCTATATCAGTCTGTAGCACGACGTGGTATACGTATTCCTCCGGAAGGCACTTAATTCACACTAACTACCCTCCAAAGTAAACCACTCCGTGTTCGTTCCCACGAAGACCTATAGTTTTCTTTCTTTTAGACTTTAACGGAAATCACCACCAGTGTCCGACCGTACTCCGTCTTACAGACGGTTGGACGAATCCGGTAGTTTTTGCCTCGTTCCTATTTTCCGGCTTTTTAGACTAGTGGCCGGTTCCCACTGATCCGTCTATCCTTTAAAGTGGCTGGATTTTCCACCGTCCCGTAACTTATAGTGGCTGGACACCCCACTGTTCCTATCTACCACCCGAGAAGTGGAGTAATAATCCTTCCGTACGGCTAGGGACCGGTCCGGATAACTACTCAGTGCCGGTTACAGATACGGAAATCATACTACAATGACATCACCTTACGGCTGCGCAGTATTCTACTATACTATCTCCCTTCCGGATTGGTTCGCAGTAGGACATCCGGCTTTTATCCCATCTACAGGAAGCGACCGGTCCGTTTCCGGATCCCGGTGTACACACGGCTCTCCGTGTCCTTGAGACTACCAGCCCTGCTGCAATACGTCTCTCCTTCCCTACGGGCTCCTTCCGGGACTGGAAACCGTCAACACTCGACGCTTGACACCTCCCCAGTCTCTCCGGGCGCTCTCCTGACCTTCCTACTGTTCAACACTCCTCCGGAACACTACTGAAGACAATAGAACCACAAACCATACGGCAACGGACCCGTCAGCAGCCGGTTGACACAACAAATCCAAAAGTATATTCTCAATTGCAACAACAAAACGGCGTACAAAAACAAGGCCCCGGCCTTGGAAAAACGTCTATCTTAAATACTAAAACCTATCGGTTCCTAAAGCGACCAAGTGGCCCACCGAGATCCAGAAATTCCGGATCTTGGATCCGGGAATCCCGGACCGGTGGCCGCCTTCTATTCCTAGTTACTGCCACTATCTATCCGGATTGGCAGCCGGGTGCACTGGAGCCCCATCGTTAGTCGCTGCCATTTTATCCGGTCCTTATCCTAAAACCCTACTCCTTGTGCTTATCGAGCCGGGGACTGTGCCGGGTTCCGTCCAACCGTTCCTTCTTCTGTACCCGCTTCAGTTTCTTCAACGGGGGGTCTTCTTCCGGAGCCGCAGATGCTGACGGCTCACTGGACTTCCGGGATCGTTCTGCTTGAGCTGCCGGGGATGGAGATCGTGCCGCCACCGGAACTGCGCTGAGATCCACCTGGAGCGTTTCCGGGGATCCCTGTACCGGTATAAAATCTAACGGTGGTGGTCTCTGGTCCGGTTCCAAGGGAATGTTCCCGGGGTTAACAGTCTCGACTCCATCCAAGTTGGGTAGAGTGTGCAGACTGCTCAAGGTGTCCGGAATAGGATCCTCCAGCGGGTGTCCTATCTCCTGTTGGGCGGGCCGGATGGCCGACCGTATCGGAGAGGCTGGAGGTGGCACCGGTGCCGGTTCCCTGGTTGGGGACGGTGGTCTGGGATCCTCTTGATTTGCCGATGGCCCTGATGACGGACCGGCCTCTGCGTAACCGAGGATTTCCACCAGGTTCTTCATCATCGTCCATGTGTCCCTCATCACCTGTGTCCGGTCGTGCATGAACTTTATAATATTCTTCGTAGTCGGATCCGGTTGACGGGTCAGGAAAGCCTGGTAAACGGCGCACTGATTGGCCACATCTACCGGAAGAGCTAAAGTGGCCTTGATCTCAGCGACCGACCGGATGGCCTCGACTGCCCGGTCACGGGCGTCATTGAAATCCTTCCAGGCATCACGCACCTCCTCCTCGAGCTTCCGATTCGTCTCCCGGTACTTCGCCAGCCGGTCCATGTGCTTCTCCTGGAGACCGGCCAAGTCCCGGTGCTTGCGAAGAATGCTCAGGCAATCCTCCAACTGGTCCGAACCCGTAAGGATCATTACCTCCCTAGCCAACCGGCCCTCCGCCTTCCTAGTCGACTGTAAGAACCGGGCATATGTTGTTACCTGCTCCGATAGGTTAACTAAGTCCTGGTACGGATCTCCGGTGTGCTCCGGTGGTCCGGTGGGCTGTTGGATCTCCGTGTTCAGGGTTCGCTTGGCCGGTATGGGAGTCCGAGGTGATCCGGATGGCTGTCCCTTTTCCGGGCTAGGACGGGGTCTCTTAGCCGGCGTGGGGGAGACCTCAATAACATCATCCTCGTCGTCCTGGTCGGACACTTCTTCCGGCTCAGCGAACTGCTGATAGCTTAAGAGCATATCGTACTCCCGGACCTCTTCAGCAGTCAACAGTCCCTTAGTACGGTAGAGGTGAATGAGGAAAGACGGAAGGCAGGTGGCCTGCTTCTTGGTCTTCCGGAGATTGGCCACCTGTCGGTCGACTATCGTCTTCATCATGACCCCCCAGTCCACCGTGAATTCACCGATCATGGCCCCAATGAAAACGGACGCCCACTTGATGGTGATCCGTTTGGGCTTTTCCGGATGGAAAATAGGGTTCATAAACCCTACTACTCTCCGGGCCTCCGGATCCGCAATGTCATCCAGCCCCCATCCTTCTCTCGGGTCTCCGGTCCCCTTGAGATACTGATGTATGAAGTCCCGGGGCTCCGGCGTCGAGACCTCGCCGCCGGAGTTCTTGAAACCATACGTCTCCCTCCAGAGTTGTGCCGACCACTTATCCGGCTCTCCCCGGATGGTTCCTCGATTCTCAGGATTCTTGACGAGGATCTCCTGGGCCGGAAGGGCAAGCTTCCAACCCCATGCCTTGTCCAGTAGGACCTCACAACCCATAGACTCTAAGGCGGTCCGGAGGAGCCCCTTCTCCTTCTCTCCGGCCGGTATCAACGGCATTACCCGTTGTACCCTGAACGACTGTCCTTCCGCCGCCGGTTCCTTCCCTTTCCTACCCATTCTGCTAAGTCCTCCTCTCCGTCACTCCGGTAACACCTGCACGCACGATCCTCACCACAATCTCTCGCCTAACGGAAACACTTCCGTCTCACCGTCTCTCTCCTACCGTCTAACCCTAACTGCTCCCACCGCCTTAGAGCGCAAGGACCCGTCGTGCCACAAAATGACAAAGAGAAAGGAAGAGCATGGCGGTCCTTCCTCCTTTTATACCTGCCCTCGCGCCCACCCGTTCGTAGCTCATCATGACGGACGGTCGTAGCCCCTCATCATTGGACGGTCGCGACCGGCGGCGTTTTAATGGTTGCAGCCATTATCCCCGTGTGCGTTGTACCTTTTGGTGGTTATCCTTAAGTCTGCCGGGTCAGGGCTCTGTCATATGGACTGTACCCGTCTCTCCTCCACCGCAGACGACCGGATCTCACCTGGCTGGCCTTCCGGTCACTTATTTATTCAGCCGACCGGCTTAACCGGTTGTTTTACTTATAGGCTTAGTACTTCCGTATTTCTAACATAAAATTTTTAATTTTTTTATCATTTTCCTACCGGAATTAGTATTCCGGTGTGTCAACCGTGGAAATCACTTTCCACACAGTCTCCTGTGTCGCTGAAGATGTTGGTATCGGTGAACGCTTGGGCAACTGCGACACGTACATCTTCCCGTCCCCGATGGCGCCTAGGTATGGATTGGCTATGCGTTTCATTGCCCTTGAAGCAACCGGTCTGGTCATTTCGGCTTCCAACTCCGACTTGCAATCCTAGGAATGTTCCGGGACCTGCGAAGCTCACAATACGGGCCCAGACGCAAAGGATTCAAGGTTCGTATGTTTTCAGCCTCAGTGATCACAGCCTCCGTCCTTTCAGGGGGGGTCAAATACTTGTCTAGATTTGAGAGGATAAGGATTACTTCACACTCTTCCGCAGTCGGAATCCAAACTTCGTGTTCCTCATCAGAGAACCCCCAACTGCTTGTATCTTGCGGACTTTGACGGCAGCGGTCCGTTTTCTGGTCACCCATAACCTGAAAGGTTTATGTCGCGTTTCACGTGACGGCATGTGATGTCTTGATAGCATTACATTACGTTAGATTGCGTTTCCAGTGACGGAAAATAATGACGCATGCAAGACGTACTAAGACTATTCAACGAAAGCAGTGGCATGAGGTAATATTGGTCACATCTTCATCAAATAAAGTTCGCACTAAGTGGAGATTGGGGTTGCTACCTGGGTTTATGGAGGCCTGTTCGCTGTGTGTGTCCAAGAATCCAGTCTCAATGACCCAAATCCACGTGTCAAACCGAACTGTATTCACATGTCGGACACCATAATTCAAAGCTCATGGCAAATTTGGCAAAAATAGGTACGAGGTTTAATGCTTGCAATCGGACTCGTTCAACCATCGCCACCACGGTAGTCCATTTCAATGGCAATCAAGTCCTACTTTGAGTTAGATTTTCTGGACTATAGCGTTAACTATCACGTTACGTCCCGTTCTGCATGACGTTGCGATAAGGTTCTATCACGTCAGGAGTGACGGTAGATTACGTTAAAGGAGACGCAGAGTTTAGTAACCTGTGACAGTAGATGACTTCATATCGCGTTTATTCAAATTGAGTGGACACCGCAACACAGAATGAGAAAATCATTAAGTAGGATTGTCACCTGTGTCTTAGATTCACACCGCGACGGGTCTCACATGCTCCAGACGTCTTCCTCCTCCTCCTCCTCCTCTGGTTTCCAGCTCACCTATTTAACTGTACACAAAACAGTTCGACAGAGCTATATGACTAAGTCTCATGTTCTAATCTAGGTATTAGGATTGCACATTCCACATGTGCGAACGACTTTGTGATCATACAAAGTCTTTGTACAAAGAGTATCTGGAATCAAGTGAATAGATTGCATGTACGCATGGTACCGGCTATCAAGTCACTAGATTGCATGTACGTTCAGATTTCGGGCAATTAATCCTAGCCCTGTGCAGCTGTACTAGCTAGTTCAGTACTCATCAGTAGTTAGTACTGCTTCTGTTTGTGACTCCCATACTTCCAATTCAATCACCTCCGACGCATGCAAGAGTGTTTTCACGCAAATGAGAGATATGCAATGCCAGTACAATATCCATCAAGGGAAAACCAGTAGGTCCTCCATGAGGTCACCTTTTTCAGTACTGAATTTGACAGCCACATCTCCTTCCTTCCAACTCTTGTAATGAGAGGGTCTTACCTATGATCGGGGTGTGCAAAAACATCTGACTCCGCAGATTCCTCAGTCACCAGAGAGGCCGTTTTTTTAATCTCAGACACTGTTGGCATTCTGTCCTCCTGGCTCCGAGCTTAGCGTCCTCTGCTTCTGCTAGGAAATGGACAAGCATGTTTTTTTTAGTTGGTTGGCCGAGGTTCATTTGCGAAAGCAAACACAAGGCATTGAGCTCCCGAATCTCCCAGCCCTTGCGTCGTTTGTTACATTTTCTAACGAATTCTGTTGGAGTGATCCTTGTTACCAGGAGGTGGAGTCATTGGGAAAGGCGACCGGCATCCATTTCGTAGACTTCTTACAGCAGTATCATGACTCCAAGAGTACCCGCGGATCAGCACCTGCACATCCAATTCTCCTGGACAATGTCACCGAAGACACCGGAGAATCGAAGCCCTGGTCGTACTCATTCAGAACCTCCGACTGTTCTTCTCTCGAGACCCAGTTGGACGCTGCCACCTCTGTTTACCTGAGTGCCAGCGAGTGTTCTTCTCTGGAGACCCACTTCGACGCTACCACCTCTGTTTTCTTGAGTGCCAGCGAGGGATCAGTTACCGCACTGAACTAGGTGTCAGATGCTACTGGCGCACGATGTAGCACTGTATAGCGGATCAGACCTTGGTGATATTTTACTACACATTGGCTTTAGTTTCTCAGACTCCTGGACAACCCCGCCCTGAATTGACATTCTGTTGCGTTTTTTGGGTCAGAGATGTGTCTTCTCTTCATCTTAGTCCCTTGTGTTGACGTTCTGGGATTTGCCCTCTACAGCTAGCAAACTTAGGCATAGACGGATATATGAGTTATTCAGTAAACATATTTCACCGACTTCCGGCTTAATATGACTATGGCTTTATCTAATTTTTTGCGTCAGAGTTCATGAGAAATTCATTCACCTGTTTGTGCTTGTTTATCACTGTGTTGTACAACTACGTTACATCGCGTTAATAGTGACGTCGACCAGGTGCCATCGCGTTAATAGTGACGTAACATCAGTCACCGTTGACAGTATGTCACGTTTAAGATGACAAGCGAGTTATAGTTAGAATACGTTTAAAAGGACGTTACAATACGCGAATAAAGTGATCTGTATGCTCGGGGAGATCAGAGCGACAGTGTGATTGATGAAATGATAATTCTCACCTGTTTCGAAGCCTCCAGAAATAAAAGTATCTTCACGTCACGTCTGCTCCTGCATTACAGTAAGACTAATGAGTGTTTAGTTAGACGTTTTCTTTTGAAATTCTCTTCGGCAACCTTACATTCAGATATATTTCGCGTTAATTACATCGCTTCTAGAACTATTGTTTGAAAGTATAAACAGGCATTGAAAATAATTAATTTCTGGGACTTCCTGTTTAATTTGAGTTCCGCTGAGGCTCATTTTTGGCGTGAACTGTCTTGATTTTTTCACTCAAGCTGCTTTGGTCGTTTATCCCTTTGCTGTATACCTACCTTACCTCGCGTTTAAATCATGCTCATAGAACGTCTTCCATGACAGACGACCACGTTCTGTCACGTTAATAATGACGTAACACCCATTAGGGTTGACTGTATGTCACGTTACAAATGACATGCGAGTAACAGTTATATTCCGTTAAAAAGGGCAGTACTTGCCGCTCTGTGTCATCAGTAACCGGGAACAGTCATAGCTTTCGTGAGAACACTAGAATTTGCTACGATAACAGTAGTCATACTTCTGAGTATGATTCACTTTAACAGTGGAGATACACCTTTTTCTCCGGCGCGTACCTGGCATGTTTGTTTAGGCAAAGTTCCTCTTCTTGATTTGCAGATTGTAGAGAAAGAGGGCTTCTTCCGCTTCCAGAACCTGCTAAACAATTTGAAAGTTAGAAGGCATGGTATAATCTCAACACACCTTAGTATTGACCGTCTGTATAGAAGCAGCATGTCTAAAAGAATTCCTTTGGAAGAACGTAGCTTGAGAGACATTTTCGAGTTTATGCTTGCAATAACTGAAAGCGATCCGTGGTCAGTTGAAGATTCTCACCTCTATCAAAGCTTGATGAAATAAATAACGTCACCACTGACGCTCTAATTTCTTCCCTTTATAGCGACCCAGGAACTTATCCACGACATGGAGCACCGTGCGTTAACATTAGGATCCTTCAACTCGTAAACATGCGATGAGTTACCTACATCACGTCACCACTGACATTACATTGCGTCACAGAGGACAGTATATGACGTCACAGGAAACATTACAACACGTCTTCAGTTACATTTCATCACGTTACATATGACATTGGATTACATTGTATGACGTTAAAAATGACAGAAGATCACGTCTTCGTCGTCGAGCATTCCTGGATTTAAGCCCTGTCACACCTCCTTCAATGGCGTTTCATAGCCACATCTCGTGCACGCTCTAATTTCTTCCCACCACAGCGACGGAGGTACATACATATGATAAGGTGAACATGAGGATACTTAAATACTTGTACACCTCTTTCTTAAACTTTACATGCATTTTTATGGAACTTCTGGTCCTGCATTACTAACTACACAGAGGCTGTTACCATGACCATATCTATCAACTTACGTATGGAAAATGTGACATCCTGAAAACAGTAGAGGTAGTAAATTCGACATGCCTACTAGAATACCCTACTAATCCTCGTTATGAAAAGCCCCTGGATTATCGGACACGTAGGCGCAGGGCATTGGACGATAAAACATCTCCAGAACATTGTAACAGTGACCATGAACTTCAATCCGTTGAGGCAGAGTCGGGAAGCTTTTACATTGACTAACAATAGCGTAGTTAGCTTTTTTCTAACCGATTACATTGACTAATTAATTAATTTTGGTTACTCACATGTAGGCTATGAAAAGCAAAAACTCTGTCCACGCAACAATTACCAGCCATTATCAAAGAGCTCCGGATATGTTAAATGGTACATGAACACCCGTCACAGATGACATTAAATCTCGTCACGAGTGACATTAAATTATGACATAGTTGACATCATATCACGTTGCAACAGGTTAAAGATGACAAAATATTTTGTTAACATCCCGGTACAGTGGACAGTATACCATGTTACAGATAACAGGACTTCGCGTCTCTCTAGACAGTATACTCTGTTAGGAAAGACGTGTGAAAACATGAACGCACAATCCATTGACAGCACGGAAGTAAGGGATAATTACCCGATCACCGCCGGGTAGTTGGACATGCGCACGCCCTTAGGGTCAGCAATTGGAGATCACTTATGGCAGCCGGCGTAACAAACATCATGAAGGATCCATACTCGAAATGGCGGCGGACAAATTAACTCCTGCATACGAGGTCCTTCGTGATGCGATCGTGGACGCCAACAGGAGAGAGGTGGCGCTCCGATTGAAGAACGCAGGTTTTGACCCTGACTTCTGTGGAGACTTGGTGCCTTCGCGTGGATGCTCGTCAATCAGGTCGTCTGCTGCTCCAACCGCACCAGGAAATCGGAGTAGACGCCGATCGTCCTCAGTGGAATCGGACTTCCAACCGAGGCGGAGCACGCGCCTACGCCGTCCTCTGTCGCACCGGGAGGAAGCGGAGGCAGCTCTGACGAAGCCGACTGCACACGCGAAGACAGTGAGTAAACCCTAAACCCTATCTGCTGTTCAATCCGAGAGCGCACCATTTCATTTCCATGTTCTGTCCTCAATAGAATTGCGGTTTGTTAGTGTATGCTCACTTAGTGGATGGCAATTAACGCATTCTGTTGTTGAGGGTACACATTATGTTGTTGAGGGTATAATTCTTGTCAGGTTTTCTGGACAGGGCCGTCATTTCACATAGTTAGGTGGGCGGCTTTCACCAATTAGGGTTGCATTTCATTCGCATTTGTCAGAATCCGAAGGAGGGAGGCGAGGTTTTTGCAGAGTGGAGGCAGCGTGGTTCGAAGCTCGTTTCTCGAAGGAATACGCTGTCGGTGGCGGCGCTTCGATCGGCGATTGGAGGAGAATTCTACTCGCTGTCGGAGATGGAAGACGACCACGATGATCCTAGAGCGAAGACCCGCGCCCGCAGCCGCAGCATCATCACCAAGCCCCGGCGCGTGGAGACGAATTGGATGGACCGCGAGATTGGAGGATGCCCACCTCGGTCCAAGGCAGGGAGTGCAGGCGGTGGGAGGGCGTCTCCGGGGCCAGCTCACCGAAAACCCGCAGGGGTTCTGAAGAGAACCCGCGGCATGGAGAGGGGAGCATCGCAAGACGCCGAGGAAGACCTAACTCCTCCAAGGCGATGGCGTCCTACGTCGGATATCTCCTCTCCTGTGGGGCGTTCTTCGGGCTCCCGCACCCCCCTTGCGTCGGGGAGGGTGGCCATGCGCACAACTCGGAGCGACTCCCACAGCTCGCATAGAGTTCAGTCCGAGGAGGCTGGATACAAAGACGACATGGAGGAGGAATTTGAGGAAGAAGACATGATGGAAGAGGAGGAAGACATGGAGGGGTACGAGGAGGAAGACGACGGGTCACCGAAGGAGCCGATGCGAATTAAATTGGATCGGTCTGGCGTGCCAGTCGGATCCCACGAACCACTCCTTAATGCGGCCCTACAGAAGTTTGCATGCGCCCTGGATCCGACTGCAGCACCCGGTTGGAAGGGACAACAGAAGGCGGCTAAGGCGTCTCTGATCGAGCGAGTGAGGACAGAGTTCGAATTCTACGGTGAGAGCACTGAACTGAGTGAGAAGTGGTTCAACCAGAGGATGTCCAGGGCAGTGACTTGGGTGAAGTTCGCTATCAACAAGCTGATCAGGTTTGGGCATTCGAAGCCACCAGACATCGCCACAGACCACTGGGATAAGCTGGTGGAGATGCGGGATGACCCAACAGTCCAAGAGAAGTCGCAGATGATGTCGAGCATCTCACTTGGGCGGCCTTCGAAGCATGGCCATGCATGGAGCCAATCAATAGCGGCAGTGTCCGCGCTGGTAAGCTCGTTTCTAACTCTCTGTCCTGCGTTAGTAACTATGTTGTGATTCTTGTGACAGCATTTTGCGTTTACTTGTAGTGACACTGTGTTTCCCGATTTCGTTTTTGTTAAAGGTGACGTCTATCATCGTTTACTGTGACATATGATTATGTTTACTGTGACGTTAAGTTTGACATTTTCTCACTGCCGAAACCCTCTTCAAATGTGTTCTTTGTTTTTTTTTTTTTTTCCTTCAATGTCCGTGCGGTTTTCTACTCCGCAGATCCCGCTGCAGCATTCCCATGTACTGTCCTCCTCTCGTTTTTATTGTGAATCCATGTCACCGGGTCTAGGTAGGAGTATCTGGACATGGCTGTCGGTAATGGGTTTTTTTGGCATTTTTTGGGCTTCTTCCGTGACTTCTAACCTGCTTGCACTCCACTGTCCGCACTGGTTTACGTTTCCTTTCAATACTCTGTCTTTTATTTACTTGTAGTGACACTTTGTTTTCCAATGATTTTGTCGTTAAAGGTGACGTCTATTATCGTTTACTGTGACAGTAGTTTATGTTCACTGTGACGTTAAGTTTGACATTTTGTCACTGCCGAAACCCTCTTCAAATGTTTTGATTTTTTTTTTTTTTTTTTTTTCCTTCAATGTCTGTGCGTTTTTCTACTCCGCAGATTCCGCTGTAGCATTCCCATGTACTGTCCTTTTCTCGTTTTGGGCGTGAATCCATGTCACCGGGTCTAGGTAGGAGTATGTGGACATTCTTGTCGGTAATGTGTTGTTTTGGCATTTCTTGCATTTTTTGGGCTTTTTCCGTGACTTCTAACCTGCCTCGCACTCCTGTGGGATCCGAGAAACTCAGAATAAACCGGAAGAGCCCCAGCCGGCGTAAGTATTCCATTAATTTTTCATTTTTTTGGTTAATTAGGTAAAAACTGGCCAGACACTAGCAGCATTAGCAGTTAACGCAAATCGGATACTCTAGAAACGTTAAAACAGTTAACGCAGGAAGTGTACCAGGAACCTGGATTCCGGAAACTCGGAAGACAAGACACGGAACGGGTGGACGATCCGAGTACTGACCGTTACTGTAACCGCGTCAAGGATCCGAAACGACGCGGAAGTCATCATGACCCGGATAGGCGTTTAACCCGGTACGTTGGCGGCTGCAATTACGGGCCGCCACAGCGTTTATTATGCCTGGGGTATATAAGCGAGGGTGTTAGGGTTTGGAATTCCTTTTTGCGAACTGGGAGTAGAGAGTGAAAGAGCGGTGAGGTGTTTTTGTCTTTTCCGATTCACCGGCAGTTGGATTGCCGGGTTTCTTGCTGTCGGGTCGTAGAGGGAGAGAAGTAAGGAGTAGAGATGGCGCACGTGCAGTGTAGCGTCCTTAGCCCCGGAACTCCAAGGAAGGAATCGGATATGGAGGAACTGATCACCGACCTCACTCGGATGAGGTGTGAGGGATTGTTGGCACGGCCGTGGTTACTGAAGAGTGAGGTGATGGTGAGGGATGTCCTGGAAGGTCCGGACAACCGGTGGGACAATACGATCCGAGGCAAACCCACGCTGTGGAATGCGGAACAGTGGGCGGAAGCTTACGGTTTCGAGCAGAAGGGACTCCTTTGGGCGACCCGGACGGATAAGTACGTGCAGGATAGGTTCCACGGGAAGATCCATAGGAACAATGGATACGAGATAGACGCCTGCAAGGATAGGAGGCAGAGGCAGGTCTTAGCTTTCCTCGTTCCGATCCTGTATCCGCAGAAACCGGCACAAGTCACCATTACGGTCGGAAACACCATCCTCGGAGCGTACTCAGGAGAACGCCCGGTGAATTGGGCCGCACTCATGGCGGAAGTGGTGCAGAAGATGGTTCCGACGATCGGAAAGAAGCCGACCCCGCTCTCCCCCTTCCTCTTCCACCTTTACCACGCGTATGACTTGCTGACCGATAAGGAGGACGAGACGTATACGCACGCGAAGAACTGCCTCAACTTCTCGGAGATTCCGCCCGGAATGGAACCCGATCCGCGAGGTGAGCCCTCTGATACAACGGACTTGGAAGATGAGGACGATACGAGGGAAGTTCCGAACCCTGGCGCTGCTAGGGCTCAGTCCAGATCGCGATCGGAGCACGCTCCGTCACGACACGCGGAGCCGTCTACGGCCCGGGGAGATCCGGAACGGAGAGAGGTCAGTTCCGATCGGGGATTTCCGGTGGACCTGTTTCGGGGGATTCGGGAGGAAACTCACCGGGCTCAAGCTTCTTATGATCGGATCGAAACTCTGTTCCGGAGGGTCTGTACATCGCTGGGAGGGTGCTTACCGGAAGAGGTGATCCGAGAAGTGGAGTTGTTGAAGGATGCCCCAACTCTCCGGAGTGAGAAGAAGTGGCTGGAGCTTCAATTGCAGGAGCTGACGAAGGAGCTGGCGGCAAAGAGTGATGAGATCCGTAAGTTCCACGCCGAACAGGAGGAGACTTTGGGGGAGCTTCGGAAGTTGGTGGGAAGTTCGGGAGCGGTAATCAACAAGGCCCGGCTGTTTGATGAGAACGTAGTACAGCCGGCTGATTTCGAGGACAAGCAGAGGATCATCATGATCCTCTCCAAATGCGAGCACTCGATGAACATGATCCTGAAGAAGGTCCGGCAGCTGCTCAATCCGAGTACCGGAAGTCCCAGTCTCGGAGTCGCTGGTCGGGGCTTTCCGCTCCCCGGATCGCCCTCTCGTGCCGTGGTAGGAGAATCTCGCGGAGTGGGATTCCGAACCCCGATAGGGAGTAACCTCCAAGTCGAGGAACGGATGACAGTCGAAGAGGCCGCCATGACAAATAAGACGATTGCGGAGGTGATCCGGGAACACCAAGCACAAGTGGTGTCACCCGGAACCAGTACAGTCCAGCAGAGCTGCGCGATCCCCACAGGTCAGGTGGAGGTGACCGGAACGACAGTTACCGAGAGGCGGATCGAGGAGAGGACGGTTTCGGAACAGGTGACTCGGACCGTGCCGCCGGATGTTCTTCCACGACTCGGAGAGGAGGTGATCATTGCGAATTACCGAGGGGAGGTAGCGGGACCGGAATGGGGACGACCTATTTCACCACCCGGACGGACCCGAGTAACTCAGGAGGGGGGATTGACCCCTTCGCCCACAGCCAAGACCGGAACGGTGACGCCTACTCCCACCGGAACGCCAGCAGCGGGTACCCCTCCGAACAGTGTCGGTGCTTACCGGAGGTTGCGGAAAAGGAAGGAGCCGATTACGATTTCAGAGTCCGACTCAGAGACGCAAAGGAGCTCTCCGGTCAGGACCACCGGAACTGAAACTCAGACTCCGACGTCCGGAACCCCTCCCGCTCATATGATTCCGAAATCGCCCAATTCTCCCAAGCCCCGAATCGTTACCCGGTTGTCCTTGGAGGCTCAGGAGAGGGAGTCAAAGGCGGAACGGAGTGCTAGACGCAAGGCGGCACGAGCAGCAGAGGCGGGCGGATCAGAGCCGCGGGTGACCAGGTCGAAGGATCGCGAGCAGGAGAGCCACAAGAAGACAAAGAAGTGATAGATTCCTCTCACTGCCACTTGTCGTAACTTTCCGGATTTATAGGAGTAGATTCCGGATCAGGAGATCCGTCCTAATCGTAAAGTAGAATTCTAGGTAGGTAGTTAGGGATTAGGGTTTTGATTGAACTGCCGGCGCCGCCGCTTTTGTGGAAACCCCTGCTTACTTAAACCAGGCAGGCGAGGTGATCCGGGTCTTCGTTTTGCATGTTTTCCCCCTATACTCCTTATCAGTAAAGTATTTGTGTTTTGTAAGTATTGTGCGTGATTTCCCGCTAAGTGTGAATGATCCGGGAAGGATATGGGAGTTCCGCTGTAGCTCGGATAGGAAGGTGATGGGAGTTGCGACGAGACCCGAACCGGAAAGGAAATGGGATTGAGCGGAAAGATTTAGCGGATTGTCGTAGGAGTGAAGCCTCACTGTTCCGTCCCCAAATCAACCTCCTACGGAATAGCCGTCGCTAGGGTCGAAGCGGATCAAGAACTACTTGGTCGGGCTCCCTGAACTTCTGAAGAGGTTCCGTGCACAGTGAGAGGGGGAGTCGGAACGTGGTACGGGTCGCCTAGGGATAATCGGATCCTGGTTCTCCCAGATCCGGATTGGTTTGTCGTTGTAGTCCCACGGATCGGAGAGGATCGTTTGTGTGACCTGCTGGCCAGAGTACTCTAGGACAGTTGTGAGACGGTAACTGATCCGAGACGTTGGGGTTTGTGGACGAAACACCTAATGAGAGAAGAATAGATAAGGAGATAGTTCGGGAGTTACGTTCCGAAGACACTATCCGAGCAGTGGCAAGGCTCGGAACGATTAGAAGTAACTACTTGGTGAAACACTATTGAATCCCTGGACGATACTCGGAACCTAGTGACAGTACGGAAGTTTACGCTCAATTAGAGCGCTATCCGGATGTTAGTTGCGTTTCCGTGTTCCGACAACTCCACTGTCCGCACTGGTAAGTGCTCCTTTCAATATGCCGTCTTTTATTTACTTGTACTGACACTTTGTTTTCCAATGATTTTTTTGTTAAAGGTGACGTCTGTTATCGTTTACTGTGACAGTAGTTTATGTTCACTGTGACGTTAAGTTTGACATTTTCTCACTGCCGAAACCTTCTTCAAATGTTTTTCCTTTTTTTTTTTTTTTTTTTCCTTCAATGTCTGTGCGTTTTTCTACTCCGCAGATTCCGCCGTAGCATTCCCATGTAATGTCCTCCTCTCGTTTTTATTGTGATCCATGTCAGTATTGTCTAGGTAGGAGTATCTGGACATGGCTGTCGGTAATGTGTTTTTTTGCCATTTTTTGGGCTTCTTCCGTGACTTCTAACCTGCTTGCACTCCACTGTCCGCACTGGTAAGTGTTCCTAAACCTGAATTACTACCCTGTCATCACTTCTAGTTAAGTTGTGCTTTAGAAGAACAGCGATTCTAGTTTACTTTGCCCTGTCATTGCGTTTCACCGGAGACATACGCGTTTGGAGTCTCATTCATGTGCGTGTCACCAGTGACGCTTCTTTGCGTTGCTTATAATGTTTCTTGTGACAAGACCTCGCGTTTCAAGTGTCATGAGTTTGCGTTTATCCAGGACGGGAGGTAACATGTTTGTGTCTTAGTAAACGTATTTGATCCGTTCAATGTTACATGTGACGCACTACGAACTTTACTATTGCGGTTTTCTAGGAGCTCTGAAATTGACAAAGTGGGAAACTTCTGTGCCAGAGTATTAGACTTGGACGGCAGCCCTCAGAAGCGGAAGTTGCTGCAGAGGTGAAGGCAATGCGACAGAAAGACTTGGAAGAACGCATAGCTGCAAGGAAGAAGAAATCTGAAGGTACACAAGATGCGAGGATGGAAAAGCTTGAAGCTCTGTTTGCGGCCCAGGAGTCCAGGCTGAAGAAAGTCGAGGACATGATGACGGAGTTACATGCCAACATGACCCGGGTGTCTACTCCTCCACTCGTGGAGACTGTGCCACCCAAACAGAAGGCCTCCAAGAAATCTGGAGCCAGACCCCGCCCTAACCGTCCCAGCAGCAAGGCAGCAGAGGAAGTCGTGCCGCCTTTAAACACTTCGAAGGCTCCCCCGATGCCGCCGCCGACCCAGGATGACATCACAGCAATGGAGGACGCTGCCGACCCCAACACTATGATGACATCAGAGGAGAAAGTAGCCACCAAGTCGGATGTCATATCAGCATGTCTTCAGACAACGCAGGATGTGGGGGCTGTCCCGACAACGGAGACGATCCACAGCACGGATGCACCCGAGGACATGGTAGAAGATGGGCGAACGGTTGGTGCCACCGCGGAAGAGAGGGGCCGAGAGGAGCATGTGGAGGCGGAGGAGTCGGAGACGGACGACGACGAACATTCTCCAGCTCAACATCGACGTGACAGCACTTCCGGAGCAGCTGCACCTTCGGGGGAGAAGGTCTCCTCACCAGAGTCGGACGAGCAGGAGGTCGTTAACACAATTGCAGCCCTTTCCACCGAGAAGCCGGCTCCAGATGATGTAGGCACCTGACGTTGCAAACGACTACGTAGATCACACTTTACTTTCCATATTAACTCTGTTTCAACTAAGTTAGAAGCTGCGTCATCGTTTTGAACAACTCCCCTTAGCCCGTCTTCTTTGACAAACATTTGCGTTAAACATGACATGACATTGCGTTTCTTGTGACGTAGCACCGCGTCTTTAATGACTTGAGTCTTTGTTTCTTGTGACGTAGAATCGCGTCTTTACTGACAGGAATTTGCGTTTCTATTGACATACGCGCACGTATCAAGTGACGGTACAAAAACGTAACCATTCGTAAAAGTTAACGTACCTGTGTTCTCGTATGTACATTGTTGGCGTTCCAGAGGACATTCACGAAAGGAATGGCGGTGGAGTTGCTGAGTAGCGCCTATGACGACGCTTTCGCCACTTTGGTTGGCTGTGGAGTGCTGCACGGAATGCCAGGGGAGTCGGTCCACTGCCAGAGAATAGAGGATGACGAATTCTCCGTGCAGGTGACTACAAGCATTAAGGACGACCACGACCTCCAGTGCCCACTAGAAGATGAAGACGTCCTGACCATGAATCAGGCCATCGGGTACTTCATTCGGTGGCCCGCGACCGACCTAAGGCAAGCACCCAGTGACCGGGTAGCGATGGCAGTGGGGACAGTGGGGGCCGTCGAAGGGATAGTAGCGGCAGTGGGGGCTGCTGGTGAAGACCCTTCCCCCGCAATTCTAGACCATTTTCGTGTTTCAACACGGGCGGCCTCGAAGAAGATGAAGTCCCCGCCCCCAGAAAAGAAGGCGCAGTCCAAGCGACCGCAGAGTAAGGACGAATCTGCAAACATCAAAAAAAGAGTTGCCTCTGAGGCAACACAGGTAAGTGGTCACCCTCGTCTTTTCTCGCACACCTTAGAGGGGCATTTGAAAAGTGAATTGACCATCGTTTTCCATATAGACTGCCCTTTGTATTCGGTTGAGTTGCAGGTCTCTCCTGGTAAAGCACGGTGTCGCAGGGTTCCCCTAAGATCCGAACTGCTCAGTAGATCCCGTTTGGAGGCGTTGACGCAGGCTGTTGCTTTCCTCTACCCTCGTGATGATGAGTCAATTGTGTATACAGGGAGAAGCTGGGGGTTTGGAGAAGTCAACGGTTGAGAAACCCACAGGACCTGTGAAGTGCTACAAGAAGGTACGACAGATCTACCCTCTTTTAAAATCCTCAGCCCATCCGATTTCTCAGGAGACCCTCTAATGCTATGTTTTCTAACTGTTCTGTATATGATGTGGATTGTGCAGATTAAGAAGAATCCAGCACGAGAAACCAGCATCACCAACAAATAGACTGTAGCCATTTTTCAGTAGGAAGGTGCTCGCTGTCCAAGCGTTCCGGTAGCCGTTTTGCGTAATGCTATTGAATGAGTGTCCATTGGAACCTAGCGTACATACTATTGGAACTACTGTGCAGGATCTGTACTCATCAGTGACATTTCAGTCGCGTTTCGCAATAAACGTGATTGACTTTGTTATATTGCGTTTCAAGTGACGTTCCTGTTTGCGTGAGTGTACGTTATATATGACCTTCCAGCTGCGTCTTGCAAAACCAGTTTTTGCGTCACTTTTGACGTTGTCGTTCACCCTTACGAGTGTTACCCTGCGTCACATTGAACGCTGTCCATGCGTCAACATGAACATCGCATTCTGTTTCATTTAACAGAAACTTGAAAATGGATGCGTGAAATGGTTGACATTGCATGTGTAACAGTACATCTAAAGCCGTCTTAAGAAACGCGTTATTCCCAGTCCATGTGTTTAGCAGCGTCAACTTGGACACTATATTCTGTTTCTTTTGACACGAATTTCTAATTGGGTGCATGAACTGCTTGTTTTCTCTTTTATAATTCTATGTCTACAGACGTCCCTGTAAACGCGTTAAAGTACTTCGAATATGTTTATCTGCGTCAACCTTGACATAATGCTGTATTTCTTGTGACACACGATTCGAATTGGGTGCATGATCTGCTTGTTTTCTCAAACATAATCCAATGCCTGAAAACGTCTACGTAAACGCGTTCAAATAGGCATTGACTGCGATAAACTGCGTCACATTACGTCAAAGATAACATCCAGTCTCCACCAAAAAAACCCGTCACACTGCGTTTACGTTAACAGAGAATGCCGGAAATCGAAGATCAAGCCACGTGTCACAATCTCGGCCATCGAAAACTTTAGCCAGACTTCTGATTTCCGTGCCACGTCAGCCAATTATTCATCCATCAGAAACGCGGGAAATATCCACGTCACCGTCGAAGTTACTTACCGTGGGTAACTTCCATAATCTGTGTTCTGCGTCACTTTTAACATAGCGTCAACTCCTGTTAAACGGGTTAACATAAGGTTGACGCAGCACGTCAAACCAATGCGACGTCCGTGACCTTTTTGCCATTTTTGCGTCACAAAAACTGTCCACGTTAAACTGCGTTAAACCGCGTTAAAACCGCGTTAAACGACGTCACTCTGGACACTGTTCTGCTCTAGTGTGTCTCTCGGATCCGAGATACCCTTTGACGAGGCGGAAAATTACAAATTTTTTTACCCAAAAAAAAAAAAAAAAAAAAAAAAAACATAAAATTTAAAAAAAAATTTGAATATGGATGATTATTGGCTCTTCAGGACTATGCTTGTAGATCATCTGTGCAAAATAAATAACTAAAGTATAAGAAAGTAGTAGAATCTTTATTCTTCGCAGTTCAAATCAAATACAAATCCATTTCAAATCAAGGTACTGCTGGGATATTGTTAACATAGATGTTCACTTCTGAAGGCTAAATGCATGCTACACTGCGCCCATACGTTCGAGAACGCGCATAACTTCATTGTAGCTATAGCTAGGAGCATGCATGAAGGAGTCCTCCTTAGGATCCATCTTGCACATGTATCGAAGAATATAGTATACATGTTTGCAATATTTCCATTGCTTTGCCTTTCCAAGAGTCTCCGAAATCATCTTCACAAAATCTGGGCAAGTGCATTCGGGGAAGCTGGCAATGGTGATGCGGTACATCTTGTTCCCTCCTGTGTTTAGAGTTACCACGCATCCATAACCTGGATAAGGAATAGTGGTTACTCCTGTAACACCACAGTAGTCCATGAGAGCGGCACTTTCCCACTTGTTTCTGTGATCTACAGTGGGTACGTCAGGATTCCTTCGAATGGAATGATTGTTGCGCAGCGTAGGATGCGCATCTGGGTTTGCCGGTTCCTTGAAATGGGACCTGGGAAGTGGCCACTTTGAAGCTCCTTGGAATTGTGGGATCCGAGAAACTCAGAATAAACCGGAACAGCCCCAGCCGGCGTAAGTATTCCATTTATTTTTCATTTTTTTGGCTAATTAGGTAAAAACTGGCCAGACACTAGCAGCATTAGTAGTTAACGCAAATCGGATACTCCAGAAACGTTAAAACAGTTAACGTAGGAAGAGTTCCCGGAACCTGGATTCCAGAAACTCGGAAGATAAGATACGGAACGGGTGGACGATCCGAGTACTGACCGTTACTGTAACCGCGTCAAGGATCCGAAGCGACGCGGAAGTCATCATGACTCGGATAGGCGTTTAACCCGGTACGTTGGCGGCTGCAATTACGGGCCGCCACAGCGTTTATTATGCCTGGGGTATATAAGCGAGGGTGTTAGGGTTTGGAGTTCCTTTTTGCGAACTAGGAGTAGAGAGTGAAAGAGCGGTGAGGTGTCTTTGTCTTTTCCGATTCACCGGCAGTTGGATTGCCGGGTTTCTTGCTGTCGGATCGTAGAGGGAGAGAAGTGAGGAGTAGAGATGGCACGCGTGCAGTGTTGCGTCCTTAGCCCCGGAACTCCAGTGAAGGAATCGGATATGGAGGAACTGATCACCGACCTCACTAGGATGAGGTGTGAGGGATTGTTGGCACAGCCGTGGTTACTGAAGAGTGAGGTGATGGTGAGGGAGGTCCTGGAAGGTCCGGACAACCGGTGGGATAATACGATCCGAGGCAAGCCCACGCTGTGGAATGCGGAACAGTGGGCGGAAGCTTACGGTTTCGAGCAGAAGGGACTCCTTTGGGCGACCCGGACGGATCAGTACGTGCAGGATAGGTTCCACGGGAAGATCCATAGGAACAATGGATACGAGATAGACGCCTGCAAGGATAGGAGGCAGAGGCAGGTCTTAGCTTTCCTCGTTCCGATCCTGTATCCGCAGAAACCGGCACAAGTTACCATTACGGTCGGGAACACCATCCTCGGAGCGTATACAGGAGAACGTCCGGTGAATTGGGCTGCACTCATGGCGGAAGTGGTGCAGAAGATGGTTCCGACGATCGGAAAGAAGCCGACCCCACTCTCCCCTTACCTCTTTCACCTTTACCATGCGTATGACTTGCTGACCGATAAGGAGGACGAGACGTATACGCACGCGAAGAACTGCCTCAACTTCTCGGAGATTCCGCCCGGAATGGAACCCGATCCGCGAGGTGAGCCCTCTGATACAACGGACTTGGAAGATGAGGACGATACGAGGGAAGTTCCGAACCCTGGCGCTGCTAGGGCTCAGTCCAGATCGCGATCGGAGCAGCCTGCGTCACGACATGCGGAGCCGTCTACGGCCCGGGGAGATCCGGAACGGAGAGAGGTCAGTTCCGATCGGGGATTTCCGGTGGACCTGTTTCGGGGAATTCGGGAGGAGACTCACCGGGCGCAAGCTTCTTACGATCGGATCGAAACCCTGTTCCGAAGGGTCTGTACAGCGCTGGGAGGGTGCTTACCGGAAGAGGTGATCCGAGAAGTGGAGTTGTTGAAGGATGCCCCAACTCTCCGGAGTGAGAAGAAGCGGCTGGAGCTTCAGTTGCAGGAGCTGACGAAGGAGCTGGCGGCAAAGAGTGACGAGATCCGTAAGTTCCACGCCGAGCAGGAGGAGACTTTGGGGGAGCTTCGGAAGTTGGTGGGAAGTTCGGGAGCGGTAATCAACAAGGCCCGGCTGTTTGATGAGAACGTAGTGCAGCCGGCCGATTTCGAGGACAAGCAGAAGATCATCAAGATCCTCTCCAAATGCGAGCACTCGATGAACATGATCCTGAAGAAGGTCCGGCAGCTGCTCAATCCGAGCACCGGAAGTCCCAGTCTCGTAGTCGCTGGCCGGGGTCTTCCGCTCCCCGGATCGCCTTCTCGTGCCGTGGTAGGAGAATCTCGCGGAGTGGGGTTCCGAACCCCGATAGGGAGTAACCTCCAAGCAGCAGAACAGATGACGGTCGAAGAGGCCGCCATGACGAATCGGACGATTGCGGAGGCGATCCGGGAACACCAAGCACCAGTGGCGTCACCCGGAACCAGTACAGTCCAGCAGAGCTGCGCGATCCCCAGAGGACAGGTGGAGGTGACCGGAACGACAGTCACCGAGAGGCGGATCGAGGAGAGGACGGTTTCGGAACAGGTAACTCGGACCGTGCCGCCGGATGTTCTTCCACGACTCGGAGAGGAAGTGATCATTGCGAATTACCGAGGAGAGGTAGCAGGACCGGAATGGGGACGACCTATTTCACCACCCGGACGGACCCGAGTAACTCAGGAGGGGGGATTGACCCCTTCACCCACAGCCAAGACCGGAACGGTGACGCCTACTCCCACCGGAACGCCAGCAGCGGGTTCCCCTCCGAACACTGTCGGTGATTTCCGGAGGTTGCGGAAAAGGAAGGAGCCGATTACGATTTCCGAGTCCGACTCAGAGACGCATGGGAGTGTCGGAACACGGAAACGCGACTGACATCCGGATAGCGCTCTAATTGAGCGTAAACTTCCGTACTATCACTAGGTTCCGAGTATCGTCCAGGGATTCAATAGTGTTTCACCAAGTAGTTACTTCTAATCGTTCCGAGCCTTGCCACTGCTCGGATAGTGTCTTCGGAACGTAACTCCCGAACTATCTCCTTCTCTATTCTTCTCTCATTAGGTGTTTCGTCCCCAAACCCCAACGTCTCGGATCAGTTACCGTCTCACAACTGTCCTAGAGTACTCTGGCCAGCAGGTCACACAAACGATCCTCTCCGATCCGTGGGACTACAACGACAAACCAATCCGGATCTGGGAGAACCAGGATCCGATTATCCCTGGGCGACCCGTACCACGTTCCGACTCCCCCTCTCACTTTGCACGGAACCTCTTCAGAAGTTCAGGGAGCCCGACCAAGTAGTTCTTGATCCGCTTCGACCCTAGCGACGGCTATTCCGTATGAGGCTGATTTGGGGATGGGACAGTGAGGCTTCACTCCTACGACAATCCGCTAAATCTTTCCGCTCAATCCCATTTCCTTTCCGGTTCGGGTCTCGTCGCAACTCCCATCACCTTCCTATCCGAGCTACAGCGGAACTCTCATATCCTTCCCGGATCATTCACACTTAGCGGGAAATCACGCACAGTACTTACAAAACACAAATACTTTACTGATAAGGAATATAGGGGGAAAACATGCAAAACGAAGACCCGGACCGCATCGCCTGCCCGGTTTAAGTAAGCAGGGGCTTTCACAAAGCGGCGGCGCCGGCAGTTCAATCAAAAACCCTAATCCCTAACTATCTACCTAGAATTCTACTTTACGACAAGAACGGATCTCCCGATCCGGAATCTACTCCTATAAATCCGGAAAGTTACGACAAGTGGCAGTGAGAGGAATCTATCACTTCTTTGTCTTCTTGTGGCTCTCCTGCTCGCGATCCTTCGACCTGGTCACCCGCGGCTCTGATCCGCCCGCCTCTGCTGCTCGTGCCGCCTTGCGCCTAGCACTCCGTTCCGCCTTTGCCTCTCTTTCCTGAGCTTCCAAGGACAACCGGGTCACGATCCGGGGTTTGGGAGAATTGGGCGATTTCGGAATCATATGTGCGGGAGGGGTTCCGGACGTCGGGGTCTGAGTTTCAGTTCCGGTGGTCCTGATCGGAGAGCTCCCATGCGTCTCTGAGTCGGACTCGGAAATCGTAATCGGCTCCTTCCTTTTCCGCAACCTCCGGAACTCACCGACAGTGTTCGGAAGGGAACCCGCTGCTGGCGTTCCGGTGGGAGTAGGCGTCACCGTTCCGGTCTTGGCTGTGGGTGAAGGGGTCAATCCCCCCTCCTGAGTTACTCGGGTCCTTCCGGGTGGTGAAATAGGTCGTCCCCATTCCGGTCCCGCTACCTCCCCTCGGTAATTCGCAATGATCACTTCATCTCCGAGTCGTGGAAGAACATCCGGCGGCACGGTCCGAGTCACCTGTTCCGAAACCGTCCTCTCTTCGATCCGTCTCTCGGTAACTGTCGTTCTGGTCACCTGCATCTGTCCGGTGGGGATCGCGCAGCTCTGCTGGACTGTACTGGTTCCGGGTGACGCCGCCTGTGCTTGGACTTCCCGGATCGCCTCCGCAATCGTCCGATTTGTCATGGCGGCCTCTTCGACCGTCATCTGTTCTGCTGCTTGGAGGTTACTCCCTATCGGGGTTCGGAACCCAACCCCGCGAGATTCTCCTACCACGGCACGAGAGGGCGATCCGGGGAGCGGAAGACCCCGGCCAGCGACTACGAGACTGGGACTTCCGGTGCTCGGATTGAGCAGCTGCCGGACCTTCTTCAGGATCATGTTCATCGAGTGCTCGCATTTGGAGAGGATCTTGATGATCTTCTGCTTGTCCTCGAAATCAGCCGGCTGCACTACGTTCTCATCGAACAGCCGGGCCTTGTTGATTACCGCTCCCGAACTTCCCACCAACTTCCGAAGCTCCCCCAAAGTCTCCTCCTGCTCGGCGTGGAACGTACGGATCTCGTCACTCTTTGCCGCCAGCTCCTTCGTCAACTCCTGCAACTGAAGCTCCAGCCGCTTCTTCTCACTCCGGAGAGTTGGGGCATCCTTCAACAACTCCACTTCTCGGATCACCTCTTCCGGTAAGCACCCTCCCAGCGCTGTACAGACCCTTCGGAACAGGGTTTCGATCCGATCGTAAGAAGCTTGCGCCCGGTGAGTCTCCTCCCGAATTCCCCGAAACAGGTCCACCGGAAATCCCCGATCGGAACTGACCTCTCTCCGTTCCGGATCTCCCCGGGCCGTAGACGGTTCCGCATGTCGTGACGCGGGCTGCTCCGATCTCGATCTGGACTGAGCCCTAGCAGCGCCAGGGTTCGGAACTTCCCTCGTATCGTCCTCATCTTCCGAGTCCGTTGTATCAGAGGGCTCACCTCGCGGATCGGGTTCCATTCCGGGCGGAATCTCCGAGAAGTTGAGGCAGTTCTTCGCGTGCGTATACGTCTCGTCCTCCTTATCGGTCAGTAAGTCATACGTATGGTAAAGGTGAAAGAGGTAAGGGGAGAGTGGGGTCGGCTTCTTTCCGATCGTCGGAACCATCTTCTGCACCACTTCCGCCATGAGTGCAGCCCAATTCACCGGACGTTCTCCTGTATACGCTCCGAGGATGGTATTCCCGACCGTAATGGTAACTTGTGCCGGTTTCTGCGGATACAGGATCGGAACGAGGAAAGCTAAGACCTGCCTCTGCCTCCTATCCTTGCAGGCGTCTATCTCGTATCCATTGTTCCTATGGATCTTCCCGTGGAACCTATCCTGCACGTACTGGTCCGTCCGGGTCGCCCAAAGGAGTCCCTTCTGCTCGAAACCGTAAGCTTCCGCCCACTGTTCCGCATTCCACAGCGTGGGCTTGCCTCGGACCGTATTATCCCACCGGTTGTCCGGACCCTCCAGGACCTCCCTCACCATCACCTCACTCTTCAGTAACCACGGCCGTGCCAACAATCCCTCACACCTCATCCGAGTGAGGTCGGTGATCAGTTCCTCCATATCCGATTCCTTCACTGGAGTTCCGGGGCTAAGGACGCAACACTGTACGCGCGCCATCTCTACTCCTCACTTCTCTCCCTCTACGATCCGACAGCAAGAAACCCGGCAATCCAACTGCCGGTGAATCGGAAAAGACAAAGACACCTCACCGCTCTTTCACTCTCTACTCCCAGTTCGCAAAAAGGAACTCCAAACCCTAACACCCTCGCTTATATACCCCAGGCATAATAAACGCTGTGGCGGCCCGTAATTGCAGCCGCCAACGTACCGGGGTAAACGCCTATCCGAGTCATGATGACTTCCGCGTCGCTTCGGATCCTTGACGCGGTTACAGTAACGGTCAGTACTCGGATCGTCCACCCGTTCCGTATCTTATCTTCCGAGTTTCCGGAATGCAGGTTCCGGGAACACTTCCTACGTTAACTGTTTTAACGTTTCTGGAGTATCCGATTTGCGTTAACTGCTAATGCTGCTAGTGTCTGGCCAGTTTTTACCTAATTAACCAAAAAAAATGAAAAATAAATGGAATACTTACGCCGGCTGGGGCTCTTCCGGTTTATTCTGAGTTTCTCGGATCTCACAGGGAGCTCTCCGGTCAGGACCACCGGAACTGAAACTCAGACTCCGACGTCCGGAACCCCTCCCGCACATATGATTCCGAAATCGCCCAATTCTCCCAAGCCCCGAATCGTTACCCGGTTGTCCTTGGAGGCTCAGGAGAGGGAGTCAAAGGCGGAACGGAGTGCTAGACGCAAGGCGGCACGAGCAGCAGAGGCGGGCGGATCAGAGCCGCGGGTGACCAGGTCGAAGGATCGCGAGCAGGAGAGCCACAAGAAGACAAAGAAGTGATAGATTCCTCTCACTGCCACTTGTCGTAACTTTCCGGATTTATAGGAGTAGATTCCGGATCAGGAGATCCGTCCTAATCGTAAAGTAGAATTCTAGGTAGGTAGTTAGGGATTAGGGTTTTGATTGAACTGCCGGCGCCGCCGCTTTTGTGGAAACCCCTGCTTACTTAAACCAGGCAGGCGAGGTGATCCGGGTCTTCGTTTTGCATGTTTTCCCCCTATACTCCTTATCAGTAAAGTATTTGTGTTTTGTAAGTATTGTGCGTGATTTCCCGCTAAGTGTGAATGATCCGGGAAGGATATGGGAGTTCCGCTGTAGCTCGGATAGGAAGGTGATGGGAGTTGCGACGAGACCCGAACCGGAAAGGAAATGGGATTGAGCGGAAAGATTTAGCGGATTGTCGTAGGAGTGAAGCCTCACTGTTCCGTCCCCAAATCAACCTCCTACGGAATAGCCGTCGCTAGGGTCGAAGCGGATCAAGAACTACTTGGTCGGGCTCCCTGAACTTCTGAAGAGGTTCCGTGCACAGTGAGAGGGGGAGTCGGAACGTGGTACGGGTCGCCTAGGGATAATCGGATCCTGGTTCTCCCAGATCCGGATTGGTTTGTCGTTGTAGTCCCACGGATCGGAGAGGATCGTTTGTGTGACCTGCTGGCCAGAGTACTCTAGGACAGTTGTGAGACGGTAACTGATCCGAGACGTTGGGGTTTGTGGACGAAACACCTAATGAGAGAAGAATAGATAAGGAGATAGTTCGGGAGTTACGTTCCGAAGACACTATCCGAGCAGTGGCAAGGCTCGGAACGATTAGAAGTAACTACTTGGTGAAACACTATTGAATCCCTGGACGATACTCGGAACCTAGTGACAGTACGGAAGTTTACGCTCAATTAGAGCGCTATCCGGATGTTAGTTGCGTTTCCGTGTTCCGACAGGAATTGACGCCTTGGGGACAATTTTCCTCGCTGCTGCAATTGAAATCCAGCCTCGTCAAGATCTAGAACTTCCTGACGAGTTAGATTAGTTCCAATTTTCACAGGCCACACCATAGGGATGCTCGGCCAATCCATAATCCAATTCTTGGGCCCCCCCTTGAGGCAACGGTTGATGTCATCGAGGCAGAACCAAAACTCTGCAGGAACAAGACGTTTGGTGTGATAGTCTTTCTTCCTCCCTGAATACATAGGCGCAGGTGTTCCCTTTGCTCCCCTCGATATCTTAGCATCGCATTTTTTCCTCGTCTGGGCTTGTAGGGCTTGACATTTTCGTGCTGATCGATTCGAAAGGCGAGCAATGTGCCACGTGTTAGGATCACAGTCTGTTTCCTCTACAGACGTGGTATGCTGGACACCGCACGTTGGATCCGAAAGTGCTTCCTCAATCCTCGCTCTTCTTGACCTGGTCCCCATCGCAGGTATTGAATAATTCACCTTATCTGAGCGATGTGAGTCGTGAGCTGATCCTGGGGGGAGATCAAGCTTCCGCTTCAATGAGCCAAAGATCTCGGCGCCCTCTAGTCCTTTCTCTTTCGTTAGCACATCGTCCGCTTCAGGATAGGCCTTCATTGCTTCAGCAATCATGACAGGGTCCAAGCTCCGTTGTGCTTGACGAAGTCGGAGCTCTGCTTTATCAGGTCCTTTGCCCCCTCGCCCCCCCTTTAGATACTTCCTGTACTGCGTGATTTGCATGAAGGCGCGCATCATATCATCCACTATGGCGTCGTATAGGCAGTTCCCAGTGTTACCAGATTGTTGAAGCCACTTGTTGTGTATTGTCTCCGCTAGGTTGCAAGAAGGCATGTCTGCTCGTTCATCAAGCGATAGATTCTGATAGAGAAAAAGAGAACTGTTTCAGTGAATAGAAGAATTTCATACAGGACTTGCATAGGGGCCAAGGTTTAAGGTTAGTTACTTACCAGCTGCATTGCTCCACCCCATTGCCTGTAGCGGTAGTGCCAGAAGACCATCCAGTCATTGAGAGCTCGTAACGCAGCGTCCGAGGTGACACACCCTCCAGATTGCCACCATCCTCTGATGACGTTGTACATGTCCTCTGCCTCCTCCTGGGTCTTAGTGTCCTTCCATTGCTTGCACAGGGATCTCATTTGCTCTTGATACTCCGGCTTGATGTGGGCTATGGTCACCCGCTCAAGGCACTTGGTCCAGTGAAAAAGACAAGTTCGTTCCCGACCTTCCATCTTGTCATTCACGTTTCCGTTGCCGTACACCTTCCGCACAGCATGCCAGTTCGCGCCTGCACTGTCCGCCATGAATCCTTTGAAGTTCGGCTTCAGATGTCCATTGTCCTCCATCACACTGTTCAGGTTCTCCCAGAACAAGGTCTGGGCAGTGGCGTCCTCAGACTGCATATCACATAGAGCTATGGTCATGACTCTGCAGTATCTACTATCATATACATGGCATGCCATGGTGCTCCAGTCCTTCACTCGTCTGACATGGTCGAACATGATCCACGAATCTTGAAGGTCTCCTCCGGGCTGCATGCGCTTCACTAGGTCCGTACCACTGCCAGGCATATCCACTGACATTTTGAAGATGAACACCTTCCCTTTTGTCTGGCCTGGAAATCGGTTTTCGTGGATGAATTTGAAGGCGTTGTACTCCTTCAATCGCATGATGTTATCGACTAGACCATTGTCCTGGCGTAGGAATTTCTTCGTACCTGCAACAAAGTGCCGAATGTTTGCATCCGACATGGTCTCAAACTTGTCCATCACCTGAGCCATGGGTGAACCACGAAGATGATTCTGCCCTGGAGTCGCTCGAATGAGGTAGTCCGCCAGAAATATCTTGCTCGCTCCCAAAACGATGGCAGAGTTCTTCGCATTCGGAGTACGGAGGACTTGCTCGCCTATGCACTCGTACATGAGATCCAAGGTCTCAAGGCAGGTACCATCCAAAACTGGATGTTTATGATGCCCGAGATGGATGGCGGCCCGAGTCATGTCTGGATCTTTGCTGGTGACATGGAAGATCCTCGCAGCACATAATTCTAAACAGACAGGGGGAGTATGGCAGATTTTGCAAACAAGAGTTGAGTTAGGAGGATGCTTCTCTCCTACTAAAATCTGACTTGGGGTAAGCCCAGCCCAGTGAGTGGAATTCACCTTCCCTGGATTCCTATCTATATAATCACAGTTCAAGTTCGGGCACTGAAGATGTCCCGTACAGTTGGACTTACGAAACTTTAAGCCAAAGTCATTCTTAACATTCGTGGTCATAGTCTTACACCACGCGTGCCCGTCATATTGTTTCCCCATACCATCCAACTCTCCACTGAATGTCGTCGGGATGTTCTCAGGGAGAGGAGGCAACTCGAAGATCTTGTCACCGTCATAGGTTGCGGGAAGGTACTTTACTTCTACATGCTCGAGGCTAGCAAAATCAATCGACAAAATATCTGACTTGCAGCCCCTCCTTCCAGCAGTCTTCTTGATGGCCTCCAAGATGCTACGCGGCTTCCGTGAAGTTGGATGAACAGGGGGGCGGCCTGCGGAAACTGATGGCGAACGTAGGTGAGTCCTGCCCGGCACTGAGCGAGTGGACCCAACAGAGGTCCGTCGTTGAAAAGGATTCGCACAAGTATCTGCTAGACGGATATCAGGGACCACATCATCGTCCGAATCGCTCAGGCAGTGGATGTCGGGAGCACTGCCTTCTACCTTGACCTTCACCAAAGCAGGAACCCGAACAGTGGAAGTAGAACTGGGCGGAGTTAGCATGACAGTAGACTCTGACATCTGTGAATCCGTGAGGCCGTAGACTTTATATGTACCACTATGTAATGTCCAAACGAAACCCTCTTCCTCTCTGGTTTTCACTTGAAGAACAGTCTCACTCAACACTCCATTGTCATCAAAAATCTCCCTCTCAACGTACATTGACCCCATTCGAAAATGAAACCTAAGACTCAGAAGCTGCTCAGACACCTTCACTGATCCATCTGCACCTAATGGCGCTGTAAACGGGGCCACATGGCCATGGGCACGAATAGATGCCATTCTAAGCGCCTGGTAGAAGATTGGAGATGTAGAGTCATGCATTGAGAGAGAACTAAAGGAAGAGTGGGAATAAGAAGTGAGGTGATGATGATTACTCCTTAACTCTTTTATGTTGGTATCACTTCATGAGCCATCTATTAGGTAAGAGCGACATGGTGGATGACAAATCAAATTAGTAAAGTTGTTAAGCATTGGCGTTAAGCAATAAGACGGCTAAGAGAATACTGTTGGCTAGATTAGTGTCGGAACACGGAATCGCAACTTCCATCCGGATAGCGCTCTAATTGAGCGTAAACTTCCGTACTGTCACTAGGTTCCGAGTATCGTCCAGGGATTCAATAGTGTTTCACCAAGTACTTACCTCTAATCGTTCCAAGCCTTGCCACTGCTCGGATAGTGTCTTCGGAACGTAACTCCTGAACTATCTCCTTCTCTATTCTTCTCTCATTAGGTGTTTCGTCCACAAACCCCAACGTCTCGGATCAGTTACCGTCTCACAACTGTCCTAGAGTACTCTGGCCAGCAGGTCACACAAACGATCTTCTCCGATCCGTGGGACTACAACGACAAACCAATCCGGATCTGGGAGAACCAGGATCCGATTATCCCTAGGCGACCCGTACCACGTCCGGGTGGTGAAATAGGTCGTCCCCATTCCGGTCCCGCTACCTCCCCTCGGTAATTCGCAATGATCACCTCCTCTCCGAGTCGTGGAAGAACATCCGGCGGCACGGTCCGAGTCACCTGTTCCGAAACCGTCCTCTCCTCGATCCGCCTCTCGGTGACTGTCGTTCCGGTCACCTCCACCTGACCTGTGGGGATCGCGCAGCTCTGCTGGACTGTACTGGTTCCGGGTGACGCCACTGGTGCTTGGTGTTCCCGGATCGCCTCTGCAATCGTCCGATTTGTCATGGCGGCCTCTTCGACCGTCATCCGCTCCTCGACTTGGAGGTTACTCCCTATCGGGGTCCGGAACTCCACTCCGCGAGATTCTCCTACCACGGCACGAGAGGGCGATCCGGGGAGCGGAAGTTTCCGACCAGGGACTCCAAGACTGGGACTTCCGGTACTCGGATTGAGCAGCTGCCGGACCTTCTTCAGGATCATGTTCATCGAGTGCTCGCATTTGGAGAGGATCATGATGATCCTCTTCTTGTCCTCGAAATCAGCCGGCTGCACTACGTTCTCATCAAACAGCCGGGCCTTGTTGATTACCGCTCCCGAACTTCCCACCAACTTCCGAAGCTCCCCCAAAGTCTCCTCCTGCTCGGCGTGGAACTTACGGATCTCGTCACTCTTTGCCGCCAGCTCCTTCGTCAGCTCCTGCAACTGAAGCTCCAGCCGCTTCTTCTCACTCCGGAGAATTGGGGCATCCTTCAACAACTCCACTTCTCGGATCACCTCTTCCGGTAAGCAACCTCCCAGTGATGTACAGACCCTCCGGAATAGGGTTTCGATCCGATCGTAAGAAGCTTGCGCCCGGTGAGTCTCCTCCCGAATCCCCCGAAATAGGTCCACCGGAAATCCACGATCGGAACTGACCTCTCTCCGTTCCGGATCTCCCCGGGCCGTAGACGGCTACGCATGTCGGGACGCAGGCTCCTCCGATCGCGATCTGGACTGAGCCCTAGCAGCGCCAGGGTTCGGAACTTCCTTCGTATCGTCCTCATCTTCCGAGTCCGTTGTATCCGAGAGCTCACCTCGCGGATCGGGTTCCATTCCAGGCGAAATCTCCAAGAAATTGAGGCAGTTCTTCGCGTGCGTATACGTCTCGTCCTCCTTCTCGGTCAGCAAGTCATACGCATGGTAAAGGTGAAAGAGGAAAGGGGAGAGTGGGGTCGGCTTCTTTCCGATCGTCGGAACCATCTTCTGCACCACTTCCGCCATGAGTGCAGCCCAATTTACCGGACGTTCTCCTGTAAACGCTCCGAGGATGGTATTCCCGACCGTAATGGTAACTTGTGCCGGTTTCTGCGGATACAGGATCGGAACGAGGAAAGCTAAGACCTGCCTCTGCCTCCTATCCTTGCAGGCGTCTATCTCGTATCCATTGTTCCTATGGATCTTCCCGTGGAACCTATCCTGCACGTACTGGTCCGTCCGGGTCGCCCAAAGGAGTCCCTTCTGCTCGAAACCGTAAGCTTCCGCCCACTGTTCCGCATTCCACAGCGTGGGCTTGCCTCGGATCGTATTATCCCACCGGTTGTCCGGACCTTCCAGGACCTCCCTCACCATCACCTCACTCTTCAGTAACCACGGCCGTGCCAACAATCCCTCACACCTCATCCGAGTGAGGTCGGTGATCAGTTCCTCCAATTCCGATTCCTTCCTTGGAGTTCCGGGGCTAAGGACGCTACACTGCACGTGCGCCATCTCTACTCCTTACTTCTCTCCCTCTACGATCCGACAGCAAGAAACCCGGCAATCCAACTGCCGGTGAATCGGAAAAGACAAAAACACCTCACCGCTCTTTCACTCTCTACTCCCAGTTTGCAAAAAGGAATTCCAAACCCTAACACCCCCGCTTATATACCCCAGGCATAATAAACGGTGTGGCGGCCCGTAATTGCAGCCGCCAACATACCGGGGTAAACGCCTATCCGAGTCATGATGACTTCCGCGTCGCTTCGGATCCTTGACGCGGTTACAGTAACGGTCAGTACTTGGATCGTCCACCCGTTCCGTATCTTATCTTCCGAGTTTCCGGAATCCAGGTTCCGGGAACACTTCCTACGTTAACTGTTTTAACGTTTCTGGAGTATCCGGTTTGCGTTAACTACTAATACTGCTAGTGTCTGGCCAGTTTTTACCTAATTAACCAAAAAAAATGAAAAATAAATGGAATACTTACGCCGGCTGGGGCTGTTCCGGTTTATTCTGAGTTTCTCGGATCCCACACGTAACTTGATTGCTTCGTCCTCTTGGTTGGCAGCAGCCGTGGCGTTGAACTCACTTAGCCATTCGTCCACGTCCTCTCGGCCATCGCCCCTGAACTTCCGATACTTTAGTCTGGAGAACGTCCGGGCCATAGGAAGACCCGCTACCGGTCCTCCGGTCACCGGTCCGGGTGGTACTGTCCCACCCTGACCTCCGGATCCGGAAGTCCCGGCTATCTCTTGATCTGTGTCTTCAATAAATTCTGCTCTAGTAGTGACGAATGGTCTGGCTTCCGTCTCCTGATCACCCTTCTTCTTTCTACTAGACCTCCGTACTCCTTCCGGCTCAGAATTCGGATTCATGCGTTTTCTACAACCTGACTTGGGCTAGTGACAACCGTAGAAATCCAGAGAAAGAAAATCATATAAATCCCCGACAGCGGCGCCAAAAATCACATGTAGCACGACGTGGTATCAGTATTCATCCGGAAGGCACTTAATTGACACTAAATACCCTCCAAAGTAAACCACTCCGTGTTCGTTCCCACGAAGACCTATAGTTTTCTTCCTTTTAGATTTTAACGGAAATCACCACCCGTGTCCGACCGTACACCGTCTTACAGACGGTTGGACAAATCCGGTAGTTTTTGCCTCGTTCCTATTTTCCGGCTTTTTAGACTAGTGGCCGGTTCCCACTGATCCGTCTATCCTTTCAAGTGGCGGGATTTTCCACCGTCCTGTGACTTATAGTGGCTGGACACCCCACTGTTCCTATCTACCACCCGAGAAGGGGAGTAATAATCCTTCCGTACGGCTATGGACCGGTCCGGATAACTACTCAGTACCGGTTACTGATACGGAAATCATACTACAATGACATCACCTTACGGCTGCACGGTATTCTACCATACTATCTCCCTTCCGGATTGGTTCGCAGTAGGGCATCCGGCTTTTATCCCATCTACAGGAAGCGACCGGTCCGTTTCCGGATCCCGGTGTACACACGGCTCTCCGTGTCCTTGAGACTACCAGCCCTGCTGCAATACGTCTCTCCTTCCCTACGGGCTCCTTCCGGGACTGGGCACCGTCAACACTCGGCGCTTGACACCTCCCCAGTCTCTCCGGGCGCTCTCCCGACCTTCCTACTGTTCAACACTCCTCCGGAACACTACTGAAGACAATAGTACCACAAACCATACGGCAACGGACCCGTCAGCAGCCGGTTGACACAACAAATCCAAAAGTATATTCTCAATTGCAACAACAAAACGGCGTACAAAAACAAGGCCCCGGCCTTGGAAAAACGTCCAGCTTAAATACCAAAAGCTATCGATCCTAAAGCGACCAAGTGGCCCACCGAGATCCAGAAATTCCGGATCTTAGATCCGGGAATCCCGGACCGGTGGCCGCCTTCTATTCCTAGTTACTGCCACTATCTATCCGGATTGGCAGCCGGGTGCACTGGAGCCCCATCGTTAGTCGCTGCCATTTTATCCGGTCCTTATCCTAAACCCTACTCCTTGTGCTTATCGAGCCGGGGACTGTGCCGGGTTCCGTCCAACCGTTCCTTCTTCTGTGGCCGCTTCAGTTTCTTCAACGAGGGGCCTTCTTCCGGAGCCTCAGATGCCGACGGTTCGCTGGACTTCCGGGATCGGTCTACTTGAACTGCCGGGGATGGAGATCGTGCCGCCACCGGAACTGCGCTGAGATCCACCTGGAGCGTTTCCGGAGATCCCTGTACCGGCATAAAATCTACCGCTGGTGGTCTCTGGTCCGGTCCCAAAGGAATGTTTCCGGGGTTAACAGTCTCGACTCCATCCAAGTTGGGTAGAGTGTGCAGACTGCTCAAGGTATCCGGAATAGGATCCTCCAGCGGGTGTCCTACCTCCTGTTGGGCTGGCCGGATGGCCGACCGTATCGGAGAGGCTGGAGGTGGCACCGGTGCCGGTTCCCTGGTTGGGGACGGTGGTCTGGGATCCTCTTGATCTGCCGGTGGCCCTGATGACGGACCGGCCTCTGCGTAACCGAGGACTTCCACCAGGTTCTTCATCTGCATCCAAGTGTCCTTCATCACCTGCGTCCGGTCGTGCATGAACTTTATAATATTCTTCATAGTCGGATCCGGTTGACGGGTCAGGAAGGCTTGGTAAACGGCGCACTGATTGGCCACATCTACCGGAAGAGCTAAAGTGGCCTTGATCTCGGCGATCGACCGGATGGCCTCGACTGCCCGGTCACGGGCGTCATTGAAATCTTTCCGGGCATCACGCACCTCCTCCTCGAGCTTCCGATTCGTCTACCGGTACTTCGCTAGCCGGTCCATGTGCTTGTCCTGGAGACTGGCCAAGTCCCGGTGCTTGCGAAGAATACTCAGGCAATCCTCCAACCGGTCCGAACCCGTAAGGCTCATTACTTCCCTAGCCAACCGGCCCTCCACCTGCCTAGTCGACTGTAAGAACCGGGCATACGTCGTCGCCTGTTCCGATAGGTTAACTAAGTCCTGGTACGGATCTCCGGTGTGCTCCGGTGGTCCGGTGGGTTGTTGGATCTCCGTGTTTAGGGTTCGCTTGGCCGGTATGGGAGTCCGAGGTGATCCGGATGGCTGTCCCTTTTCCGGGCTGGGACGGGGTCTCTTAGCCGGCGTGGGGGAGACCTCGATAACATCATCATCGTCGTCCTGTTCGGATACTTCTTCCGGCTTAGCGAACTGCTGATAGCTTAAGAGCTCATCGTACTCCCGGACCTCCTCAGTACTCAACAGCCCCTTAGTACGGTAGAGGTGAATGAGGAAAGACGGAAGGCAGGTGGCCTGCTTCTTGGTCTTCCGGAGATTGGCCACCTGCCGGTCGATTATCGTCTTCATCATGACACCCCAGTCCACCGTGAATTCACCGATCATGGCCCCAATGAAAACGGACGCCCACTTGATGGTGATCCGTTTGGGCTTTTCCGGATGGAAAATAGGGTTCATAAACCCTACGACTCTCCGGGCCTCCGGATTCGCGATGTCATCCAGCTCCCATCCTTCTCTCGGGTCTCCGGCCCCCTTGAGATACCGGTGTACGAAGTCCCGGGTCTCCGGTGTCGAGATCTCGCCGGAGTTCTTGAATCCATACGTCTCCCTCCAGAGTTGTGCCGTCCACTTATCCGGCTCTCCCCGGATGGTTCCTCGATTCTCGGGATTCTTGACGAAGATCTCTTGGGCCGGAAGGGCATGCTTCCAACCCCATGCCTTGTCCAGTAGGACCTCACAACTCATCGACTCTAAGGCGGTCCGGAGGAGCTCCCTCTCCTTCTCGTCGGCCGGCATCAATGGCATTACCCGTTGTACCCTGAACGACTGTCCTTCCGCCGCCGGTTCCTTCCCTTTCCTACCCATTCTGCTAAGTCCTCCCCTCCGTCACTCCGGTAACACCTGCACGCACGATCCTCACCACAATCTCTCGCCTAACGGAAACACTTCCGTCTCTCCGTCTCTCTCCTACCGTCTAACCCTAACTGCGCCCTCCGCCTTAGAGCGCAAGGACCCGTCGTGCCACAAAATGACAAAGAGAAAGGAGGAGCATGGCGGTTCTCCCTCCTTTTATACCTGCCCTCGCGCCCACCCGTTCGTAGCTCATCATGACGGACGGTCGTAGCCCCTCATCATTGGATGGTCGCGACCGGCGGCGTTTTAATGGTTGCAGCCATTATCCCCGTGTGCGTTGTACCTTTTGGTGGTTATCCTTAAGTCTGCCGGGTCAGGGCTCTGTCATATGGACTGTACCCGTTTCTCCTCCACCGCAGACGACCGGATCTCACCCGGCTGGCCTTCCGGTCTCTTATTTATTCAGCCGACCGGCTTAACCGGTTGTTTTACTTATAGGCTTAGTACTTCCGTATTTCTAACATAAAATTTTTAAATTTTTTATCATTTTCCTACCGGAATTAGTATTCCGGTGTGTCAACCGTGGAAATCACTTTCCACAACAGTCGGATGAAAAATTGACTTGGATGAAAAACGGACAGCGGATGACGACGGCTAGGGTTTGGGGGTAGTGAGGAGTGAGAGCATGGCGGCTCTCACTCTCTTTGGTTGGTGTGTGTGTTTCAGAGGTAGAGGAGTATGGTAGAGGGGGTTAGGAGGTAGCAAGGAGGGGGTTACTGCTGTAGAGCAGGATCCAGGGGCAGATCTGATTGTACATGAAGGGTGTAATGAGGAGAAAACAGTCTTGCATCATTGAAACTTGTGCACATTGAATGCTAGGGATTAAGGCCGAATTGCATTGTGGGTTCTTGCATTGTGGGTTTTAGAACTGAAGGAGCAGTAGATCAGGGTGGTATGGTTAGACCTGGTGTTGTTCAAGGGCAGAATGGTGCTGAGCAGAGTTAGTTAGATGGGTACTAAAATTTCGAGGGTTTCTTCTTAGATCTGGACAGTGAACATTAGCTTCTAAAGGGTGAGCTAAATCACCCTTTAACATTGACGACCATGCATTAAGAACGGATCAGGTGGCTTTTGCTGCGAATCTGTACAGTCCAGGACAGTTCTGGAACAGATTGACAGGCACAGTGGCCAAGGGAGAGATTACAGTCACAGATTTACAGTCACAGGATTATAGTCACAGATTTGCAGTCATATGATTACAGTCACTACTTTATAGTCCCAGGAGTACAGCAGCAGAAGTACCACAGATGCTGCAGGAGGATGACAGTTCGAGGCTGGGGGGATCAGGTTCCAGAATCCAGTGAGCAGGAGCCAATGTCCAAGCAGTCAACGTTACAGGAGGACCACAGATCCTGCAGTTGGAGCGCATTTCGAAACTGAAGGTGCGAAGTTCCGGAATCCCATGGGAGAGGAGCCAATGCAAATCCGTCAACGGCACAGGAGCTGAGGACAGCTCCAAAGCAGAGCGAGGATAGTCACGGGTATCAGGTATGTTCCAAACCACTGTTGAATTCAGACAGTCAGGAAAGGAACAGTAGTTGCGAGAAAAATGACCAGTAAAAAGTAGCAGTAAAAATAAAAAAGTTACTGGCCAGTAAAAAACATTCGAGCAGTAAAAAGTATCGGTAAAAAGTTAGAAAGTTACTAGCTAGTAAAAAAGTAGCGGTAAAAAGTTGAAAAGTTACCATTCAGTAAAAACATACTCGAGCAGTAAAAAAGTAACGATAAAAAGTTAAAAAGTTATCAGTCAGTAAAAAACAGTGGAGCAGTAAAGGGTAACAGTGGAAACTGAGGGTAAAAATGCGAACAGTAAAAATGAGTTAAGAAAAACAGTAAGTAACTTAAGAAAAAAAATAAGGAACGGAAAAATTGAAAAGTTAAAAACAAAAATGAATGAACAGTAAGGAACCAGGAAAAATCTGTGGGAGAAGCTTGCAAACTGTAATGTATGGAAGCTTGAAAAAACTGGAACTATGCTAGAACTTGCGAAACTAAGGGCAGAAAACTATCTACAGTAGGACAGTTAAGACTGACAGGTCCCAAAGGAACCAAAGTGGAAGGGTGAAAAAGGGATGGACTGGACAGGAACCAGGAAACAGGAGGACTAGCATCCAACGGACCAGAGGAGGGCTGAGGACAAGGAACTGACAGTACCTACCCAGGAGTTTTGAAGGAGCAGACTCAGTTACTGGAAGTACCAGCCAAACCAGAAGAGCACCTGACCAGAGAGTACCAAGGGAAGAGCAGCAAACTGTACTGCAATGGACAGAGAATACCCAGGGTGGGACAAGGAGGAGATAGCCAGGAGACAAGCAGCAGAACGGTTGGCAAGATACGAACTGAGGGAGCAAAGAGCAGCAGCAGAAGTTGGAAAACCAATGGGAGGACAATTGAGTTCAGAAGAAAGTATAGCTAAAGGGAGAACCAGAGACCTGATTGACATGGACCTGGTAGGAGAAAATTCGAGCCAAGAGACAATACTTGGAGTAAGCAGGAGGACAGGGTCAGCAAGAGGAGAACCTGGCCCAAGCTTCAAGAATTGGCAGGAGGATGAGGAAGAAATTCAGAAGTATGAGGGACATCCACTATCACCCAGGACCAGCAGGAGGGAATTCCCAAGGCCAGGTGAAGGAGACACACAGCATTGCTGGAACCCCCAGACCAGAATGGCATCAGCATATGACCATTACCAGGAGGAGGAAAAGAAAGGAGGCAGCAGACCAGACACACCAAAACCAGGGGAGAAGACACCAGGTGATTTGGTGGAGACATTGGAAACGCTGAAGAAGAAATTGGAAGAAGTTCACACTGGAGACAGAATCCAGACAGAAGCAGCAGCACTGTCAGGGATGTACAAAACGGGTAAGCTAGCACTGGTGAATCCCAGGAGACCAGTGGTACATTTTGCACAAGAGCAGTTCCAAGGAATGGAACTGGATGAAGATGAGAAGGACAGAAGACAACTGGAGCAGTTTAAGGCCCAACAGCAGGCCAGAAGGCAAGCAGAGAGAGAACGAAAAAATCAGCAGGCAACAGAGGATCTGTATAGGAGGCAGATGGAAGAGCTAGGCCAAGCAGCCAGGTTCAGAGAAACCATGGAGGCTTGGAAAGAGAAGAATTGGGAGGAGATCAAGCTGAAGGAAGCAATGAAGCTATGGCAGGAAACAAAGAGACTGGAAGAGCAGGACCAGGAGAAGCAGAGACAGGAGGCTCTCAGAACCTTGCAGGAGACTCAAAGGAGAGAGGAGATGAAGCAGGCAGCTGAGAGAAAAGAAGCAATGCAGCAGGACTTGCTAAGACAGGAGGCTCTGCGATAATTACAAGAGGCACAGAGATTGGAGGACCAGAAGAAGAAGGAGGAAGAAATGAAAGAAGCTACCCGGCAGGCGACCCTTTACAAATGGCAGGAGATACTGAGGGAAGAGAGCCAGAAACTCCAGGCCAAACCAAGGGCGGATCCGTGGGCAGCATATGACCATTCAGTGGTTCAGGGGGACAGACCAGGTCAACTGAGGGAAGCAGAATTGATGGGAGCACCCTACACTACATCTGCCATACCAGGAAGGCCAGGGACAGACCATTTCCCAACCTCGAGGACTCGGGTGAGCCCAACAGGAGGAGGAGGAGCACATTCTACCTATGTGGATCACCTCACAGGTGATGAGTACAGACCAGAAGTCAACAGAACTGCATACTGGCCAAGCGGAGGAGCAGAAGCCGGAGCAGGAGTCCCTGACACAGAAACAGGATACAGAAGACCAGCGGAGATAATGAGAGGGATGCCATATGACACTAGGCCACCTGCAGGAATAGGAGTACCAGGGGATACAGCGGACAGCAGTTATCCAGTGAGGCATGGTCCACCAGCCTACCCACCAGCTGCTAGACCCAGAGTACCCCCAGTGACAGGACCAGTCCTTGTGGCACAGAGGAAGCCGCTGACCTACACGAAGTACAAGGAAGGGACGAATCCAGATGCCCATATACGGCAGTTTGAGAGGACCCTATGGCACAACGGAGAAACTGATGAGCAGGTGATAATCAACCTGATGGGTACCACTTTGCTGGACAAAGTTGGTGCATGATATGAGAATTTCCTGGAGAACCATGTCTACTGCTCATGGGAGGATGTTAAAGCTGCTTTCAGGAGGAGGTACAGAGACCAGACTACGGATGAGGCAGTATACAGGGAATTGAAGTCCTTCAAACAGGGGGACAGAGAGAAGGTACATGACTACTATGATCGGTTTATGACATTAATCAAATGTCTACAATTTGATCCAGGAGAAGGGTTCAGAATCACTAACTTTCGAGCAGGACTGCTGGAGTATATCAAGATCACTACCAGTGTGGCACCAGTCAGGAGTTTGACTGAGTTGGTGGATGCAGCATTGAGATGCGAGGAGAACTGCACTGATTCTAGTGGTAAACCCACTAAGATCGAGGTGAAGAAAGTGGAGACCAGCAGTAAGGCAGCCACAGTGACCAGGAAGGAACCAGACCAGGAGGCTCCAAGGAAAGCCTGTGGTATTTGTAAGAAGCTGGGCCATGATGATAAGAACTGTTGGTACAATCCAGCTAACCAGAGGGGGTCAGGTGCGAAGAAGGAAGGAGAAGAACATGTTGGTGTCAATGAAGTCTCTGCTTCTAAACCAGCAGGAACTTACAGTTACAACCAAGGATACCAGCGACCACCTAATCCCAAGGCAGGCAGCAGCCAACAAAGGAGTTATGGTGATCAACCACCAAGTTGTTTCTTGTGTGGAGGAGTAGATCACAGAAGCTGGAACTGCCCTAAGAAGGCACAATGGGACCAGTTTTTGGCAGACCAAGAGAAGACCAACAAGAAGCAGGATCACCATGTCAGTAATGTGGAGATTGAGCTAATAGAAGAACCTGAAGAGTCAGTGGGGGTAGCTACCATGACCAGAGCCCAGAGGTTGAAGGCAGGACTGTTACCTATCCAGGATGAATCAAGGGAACCTGAACCAAGAAAGGCCAGAACGAAGGAGGACTGGCAGGAGGAAGAGAAAATCAGGAATTCGATGCTAGAAACCTTGAAGGAAATTGAGCTTCAAGAAGAGCAGGAGAAGGCAGAAGCAGAGAGACTCAGGGCGACTTTAAAAACAGCAGAGAAGGAAGGAGATGGTGAAGTGCTGGATAATGAGTGGGCAGGATTCCCAGACTCAGATACACTAGCCTACAGCTCCAAGACCGTCGAGCAGGAATTGGGGGCAGAAGGGGAGATTAGTACAGAGAACAACCAGGAGCAGCATTATGCAACTGTGGTGGGAAGAAAAATACAGGACAGTCCCATCACAGTCTCACTAGGACAGCTGCTGAAGATGGCCCCTAATTTGACCGAATTTGTGAAGGCCCACGTATTCCTAGAAATGGCAGAGGACCAATCCACTCAACCAGAGCCAGTACTAAGCAAGAAGCCAACAACCAGTCAACCAGGTAAGACTGATTTAATAGGCAGTCTAGCTATTGATGTTGACAGAGAACTGCCGGTGTTAACTGTGCAGATAGGCAATGGAACTCTGGAGAACGTCCTACTGGATGGAGGATCAGGTGTAAACTTGATAACCGAAGAGGAGCGTAAAAGACTGGGCCTCAAGGACTCACAGCCTGCTCCTTTCAGACTACGAATGGCAGACCAGACAGTCGTTGACCCGGTGGGGATGATTCGTAATGTGAAAATTCACATCCATGGTATTCCTTACCTTATCACCTTGACTGTTATTAAAAATAAAGAAGTTAATGAAGCCTATAGTATGCTGCTAGGCAGACCATGGTTGATTGATGCTAAGGTAAATCACGATTGGGGTAACAATCTGGTTACCATCAGAGGTAATGGTACTGTAAAAACAATCTCAGTCAGTCAGAGGAAGGGGCCCAGGCCAAAGTTACCTGAAGTCCTAGTCTGCTATAATTTTACTGAAGGACTGACAGATGAGGAGGAAGCCTTGTGGTTAGCTAGTGAGCAGGACTTACTGGCCGTTGGAACGGTCACTCTGCCTCGAATGGAGCAGAACAAGGACCAGGACAACAGTAAGGACCAGGACGACATCAAGAGCCCCGCAAAGAACCAGGACCAGAACCAGGGACAAGAGGGGGGATCAGAGCGAGCCTACCCAGACCATTTTTACAACTTTGAGGAGGGCGACATTGAAGTGGATGAGACTCCAGCCCGGGAGAAAGTGAAGAAACTGAAGATCGCATGCTGGACCTTACCAGAGTCGGAGCAGTTGAGAAAAATTAACCTTGGAACAGAGGAGGAGCCCCAGGATCTGAAGATTAATGCTGCCATTAGTCCAGAACAGGCTATTGAAGCAGAGGCTCTGTTCAGGGAGTTCAAGGATGTATTTGCCTGGACCTATAAGGACCTGAAGGGTATCCCACCCTCAATTGCAAAGCACAGGATTGAGTTGGAGAAGGATATCCCACCATCCCATCAGGCCAGATATCGCATGAATCCAAATTATGCCAGTATTGTGAAGCAGGACTTGGATAAACTGCTTCAGGCTGGATTCATTACACCAGTAGAGGATGCTACCTGGTTATCCCCTATTGTTATTGTTCCTAAGAAAAACGGGAAGTTGAGAATTTGTATTGACTTTCGTAAACTTAATGCTGCCACTAAAAAGGACCCGTATCCATTGCCATTTACTGAAGAAGTGTTGGATTCTGTGGCAGGACATGAGATGTATTCGTTTCTGGATGGGTACTCCGGGTACCACCAGATTCAGATAGCACCAGAGGACCGGCACAAGACTGCTTTTGTAACAGATTGGGGAGCATTTGTGTGGATAGTCATGCCTTTTGGGCTGAAAAACGCACCTCCCACATACCAGAGGGCAGTAAACAAAGCCTTTCGTGATTTTATTGGTGATTTTATGAAATTGTTTTTAGATGATTTCAGTGTGTACAGTGACATTATTAGTCATCTGGTCAAGCTGAGAAAGTGTTTTGAGAAATGCCGTGAGTATGGTATAAGTCTAAATCCTGAAAAATGTTTATTACTGGTCTTCTCTGGTATTATACTGGGCCATATTGTGTCTAAGGAAGGGAAATTTCCTGATCCTAAGAAAATTGAAGCAGTAGAGAATATGCCTAGACCAGAAAAGCCAAGAGATGTTCAGGTTTTTAACGGTTTTGCCCAGTTTAACAGGTGCTACATTAAGTCGTATGCACATATCATGGAGCCAATCACCAGGCTCATGAGGAAGGCCGAGGAGTTCATCTGGTCAGACCAGTGTGAGCAGGCATGGAAGAAAATCAAGGAGCAGTACCAGAATGCGCCAATTCTCATTGCACCAAGATGGGACCTGGAGTTCCATGTGCATATAGATGCTTCGAATACAGCAGTAGGAGTGATGCTGGCCCAGAATCCAACAGGGAAGTGAGACCAGCCCATTTCTTATGCCAGTAGACTGCTAAATTCTGCTGAAAGAAACTACAGTACTACTGAAAGGGAAGCTTTGGCAATGGTTTATGCTCTGAACAAGTATAGGCATTATCTGTTAGGCAATAAGTTTGTTTTCTATGTTGACCATATGGCACTGGTGTATCTGGTCAATAAGCCGCAGGTGTCAGGAAGGATAGCAAGGTGGCTACTGCTGTTTCAAGAATACGATTTTACAGTGGTGTATAAGCCAAGGAAAAATCATGGTGTGGCAGATGCGATGTCAAGGCTGTCCAACGGAGAACCAGTAACTGGTGTCGAGGACCAGACCAAGGATGCAAGTTTGTTTTATGTTAAACCAGAATGGTTAGAGGATGTACGTTCTTACCTGAAATCTGGTGTTGTACGACAAGACTTGTCTAAGGAGGAGCAGAGAAAGCTGATTCTGAAGTCACTACCCTATACACTGGTCCAAGGAGTTCTACACAAGCGAGGCCATGATCTGGTGGTCAGAAGGGTACTGGACCCAGTGCAGGCAGAGGTGGTGATGAAGGAGATGCACAATGGAGTAGCAGGTGGTCATTTTTCGCAAGATATCACCAGCAGGAAGATACTGGACGCCGGATACTGGTGGCCAGCGATACATCGGGATGTTTCAGAATACTGCAAGGCGTGTGACAGATGCCAGAGAGTGGGAGGCATGGCAAATACTGGTTTAGCTACCTTAGTGGCCAGTATGCCAGCAGAACCATTTATGAAATGGGGATTGGACTTTATCGGGCCTATTAAACCAACAGCATCCAGAACAGGGAACAGGTACATACTAGTGGCTACAAATTATGCTACCAAGTGGGTGGAGGCAAGGGCGCTCAAAACTAATTCAGCAGCAGTTACTGCTAAGTTTTTGTATGAGCAGATCCTTTCAAGATACGGGTGTCCTTTGACACTTGTAAGTGACCAGGGTTCTCATTTTATTAATGAGGCTATAGAACACCTGGTAGAGCATTTTCTGCTCCAGCATCGCACATCAACAACCTATTACCCTCAAGGTAATGGGCAGGCTGAATCAACAAACAAGGTGATTGGTCACCTACTGAGCAAGCTGGTCAATGATAGGCGAACAGATTGGGATGAGCATCTTCATACTGTACTGCTCTCCTACAGGACTGCTTACAAGGTGACTACAGGTTACACACCATTTCAACTGGTCTATGGCTTACATCCGTTAATGCCAACAGAGTACATAGTACCAACCAGGAAGACCAGCTCAGAAATTGATTATACACCAACCAGGGTGTTGGCAGCCAGGATTGCGGATTTGGAGCAGATGGACACTTCAAGACTGGAGGCCCAGGAAGCAGTAGGGGCCAAGCAGTGGAACAGGGCATTTTGGAGCCAGCAACACTACAAGCGAAAGGATTTTCAAGTAGGCGATTATGTGCTCTGGTATCCCAAGGGCCATAAGGAGCATGTGGGGAAATTCAAAAGTCGGTGGTTTGGACCTTATAGGGTCCAGTACAGGCTCCCCAACAACACTGCTCTGCTGGTCCAGGTAAAAAATTTTGAACCTGATCCAATACTGGTAAACATCAATAAGTTAAAACCATACAGATTTTATGAAAAGGAAAACAGAGTAGTGGAAACCAGGACACCAGGACATTTGACCAGAGGACTGGTCAACGAGCAAAAGGAGGATAGTGTCTAGTCAGGGTTAGAAAATACAGGGATAGAAAGTGAAAAAAACTGTGAAGAAGGAGGCAGTGAAGCAGTAAAACAACAGAAGGATAAAGAAAACAGTGAGAGAAAAATGAAAAATCAAAAGAAAAATAAAAATGAGCAAGAGGAAGGACAGAAAGCAGAAGAAGGAGACATGGAGGAGGTAATTGAAAAAAATAAAGGAAATGAAGAAAATCAAAGAAAAGAAAAAAATAATAAAGAAAAGAAAGAGTTCGTAGTTATTGGATGTGGAGTAGTGGAAACCGTAATGATGAAGGAGAAGAGGATGGGAGAGTTAAGTGGACGGCCCATTAAGAAGGAGAAAGAATGGAATTCATCCAAACGGGAATTATCATCCATCCAGTTCCGACGGATGGAAGCAGACCAACGAATTTCATCCAACTTGGATGAAACCCGAGAGCTGAGGATGGAAACCAGGGGGCATATAGTGGAGCCGAGGAGCGAGGTCAACTCTTTTGTGTTGAGTTGCCAACTGAATCGCGAGAGTAGGGGGAACTGAAGAGAGGCAGGACAAGGAGCCGGGTGCTTGCAAGGCGGCGAAGTAGCAAGCACAAGGAGACGGGAACACCAAGGACTGAGATTAGAAGCAACCCAGGGAGCCGAAAAACAGAGGCAGCGACTCGAAGGGGAGCAGCATCAGCAGATAGAAGAGAAGGAGCGACTCCACGAGGAACGGCGACGGCTGCAGGAGCTGGAGGAGGAGTGGCAGAGATTGCAGCAGCAGGAGAAGGAACGAAGGCGGCTTCTCCAACAGTAGTAGCAAGCAGAGCCAGAGAAGGAGCGACGCCAGCTTGAGGAGCGACACCAACCCAAGGAGCACCAGCAGCTCACCCGGCAACCGCAAGGACAAGAAGAACAGAGACGGCTTGAGGAGCGGCATAGACCTAAGAAGCAGCAGCAGCTGATCCAACAGCAACCGGGTAAAGAGGAGCAAGGATTTGAGGAGAGACACCGACTCGGGGGGCAGCAACTCACGCGGCAACAAAGAGTCGAGGAGCAGCGGAGGTTTGAAGAATGGAGGCGGCCTGAGGACCAGCAAACAGTGGAGGAGCGCCGGCGATTTGAGGAGCAGCAGCGACATTGGGTAGAGGAAGATCATAGACAGTGGTTACACGAAGAACACTGGGGACGATTGGACGAGGAGCAGAGGCAGCAGCTCGACCTAAGGAGAGAAGAGCACAAAAAAGGCAAAACCCTAGAAGGAGACAGGCAAGCAGGAGGTAATCCAGAGAAGCGGAGCAGTAATCAGGAGGCTGGCTGCAGCAGCGAGAGAGACACAGGGAAGGCAAGTGGAAGAAGAAGTGCGAGCCCTCAGCATCTCGGAAGAAGAGCGGCACAAACAAACGAAGAAGACGGAAAACCGAGCCAGGAGCAGGGACAACAGCAGCAACGACCTGGTCAGGTAAAACCAACAACCGAAAGCTTTTGGAAAGTCTTTCAACTTGGATATGAAGGAGATCAGGAGGGACAGTATTCGGGGCAGAATAGGATAGAACAGTGTAGAGACAATAGAATTATAAATAGAGAAATAACAACAAGGAAGGTAAAGTTAGAGGAGATTGGGAGTGGGCTGGAAGTTCCAGAACCCCTACTCACTTTTAGGGACTGGGGCAGAGACGAAACAGCCAGGAATAGAATAGATAGTAGGCGAAGACCAAGGGACAAAAGAAGAAACGAAGGCGTGGTCAAAGCAAGGACCAGACAATCAGGACAGCAGAAGAGAAGAGGAGAGAAGGGCACACTACACGAATATATTACGAGACCAGCAACAACAGGGCAGATGGAGGAGATAGAGCTGCAGGAAGGGGAGGGAGCACCACCGCAGCAAACGCAAGGAGTTTCCGAAGGAGACCAGGTGAGAGAACCAGCAGCAAGGGCAGAGTTGCAGAAGGTGGGGATAGGGGTCAGGAGGAAGCAAACGCAGGCACTGGCCAGAGCCCCCAAGCAGGTCACAGTCACCCAAAACAAGAGGAGAAGGATAAAGCTCACCTTTCTCCCTTTGGAGTACTGGAAGGCGTGGAGAGAGCTGAAGGACGATGTGTGGGCACAGAAGGTAAGCCTCGGTTCCTTCTACGAATACACCTGGCCGAAACCCCGAGTGGAGTTGGTCTCAGATTTTGTTGAAGGATTCCAGTATGTCAAAGGGGAGAAGATCGAGAGCAGTACGCCGATCAGGGCAACCGTCAGGGGGATACCAGTGGAGGTCACTGCGTGGACCATCCAGCAGGCCTTGGGAATTGAAGGGACCAGGACAGCTGCTGTTCCGAAGAGCAGAAACGATATAGACCCTAGGTACGTCAGGATGTTCGGACTAACTAGGGCGGATCATACCTCGGATGGGACCAGAGTCAATGGATTTGATGAACCTTACCAGGACAGGGTCAAGGCTTTGGTCGAGCTGATGTGTGTGAAGAAAAAATCCTTGTACGCCAGTAACGAGCTTATGGAGAATATGTACCAAGCAGTGAAGAAGGGGGACCATAACTGGGCGCCATTGATTTTGTCAAGCCTACGGAGGATGCTCATTCGGGTCCATAAAAGTCTAACTCGGGAGATTAAGGGGGCTGAGCTGATAGACGCTCTACTGAAGAACTGGTTTCCGGACGAAGAGACCTATGTGGATCCCGAACCAGGCCAGGAAGAGGAGGAGGAGGAGGATGAAGACAGTGAAGGCCAGCCAGAAGCAACACCGCCTAGGTCAGCAGGGGAATCTCCACCAGACGTCATCAGCAGTGAAGGATCAAGGGGGGCCCGGGGACAACAACTCGGTCGAGGAAGGACAGAGCAGCAAGAGGGAACAGAACGCTAGTCATCATCCTCATCAGGGCAGGTGAAAAGAAAACGGGGGGTTAAAAGGAAGGTACAATCCTCCCCATCCACCCCTCAAGACCAGAGGCAGAAGTTCAGGAGACTAAGGAGAACGGAGACTAAACCTAAATAAAGGGATAGTTCTTCGGATCAGCTGGACTCCACGGAAGCAGAAGAGGTTGAGCGGGGGGCCATTACTTCCAACATCAGGACCAACCCCCAGCGAAAGGGAAAAGCACAGAAGCAGACGAAGAAAACACGACCCCCAGGTGAGACACCAGTGGAGGTATCACGGACATTGCTAACCCTACGCACTACCCAACCAGCAGACACTCAGGACCTCCAGAGGGAAGCTTGTATGTGAGCGGTGAGCGGAGAGCGGAGAGCGGAGAGCAGAGATTTTCTGCTCTTAGAGCGGAAAATGGAGAGCAGATTCTAAAAATGGAATTTTTTTTACTAAAAATAGAATAAAAGATGATGAAAAGAGAATCTTTTCGAATATTCCAAGGAATATTCCTTGAATGTGGGATACTTTCCGGGTTCTGTTAAAGGGTTTTTTGGGTCTGCCCACCAAGTACTGGTCTCGAAATTGTGCGGCAAGGCGTGAATGACGGGGTCTTTTGTGATTTCACTGGAATAAATGGATGACTCTGGAGCCTTTGCTCTCTCACTCTCGTTTGTTAGCTGGTGGAATGTTCAGGGTTTGGGGTGGGGTGCATACCGTTTTCGCCATGGAGGAAGTCGGTTTTGGGGTTGTATCCCTAGGTGATGAGGGTGGGCCATTTGAACCTTTTCTTGAAGATGAGGGTGACGAGTTGTTGCTGAAGCCACGACCATCGCCTCCTAAACCGGTAGAAGGTGGACATAGCGGTGGGCTTGATGTGGTGCCATGCACTGTTACGGGGGCGCTCGACAAATCGCCCACTAAGGAGGTTGAGTCCAAGTCCCTTCCAAGCCATGCTTATTCCAGGGTTGGCAGAATTCCTCCGGGGACTTCTTCGAGATCCGCAATCTGTGGACGTGTGGGGTCCAGTCCAGTCATTAAAATTCCTCGGCCTGGTCGAGGTTCTTCGTCAGGTCCACGTCTGGATGAATGCGTCGTCCGTCCGATGGAAACTAAAAGTAGCTATGTAGAAATATCAAAAGGACGGCCAAGCCGCATCCGATTCATGTGATGTAATATTCTTTCAGAAAGTGCATGGTAATAAAGTAATTATTTGTGGAATAAGAATGGTGGACAAGATGTGCGACGACAATTACTCGGCCAGGTGTCACTTTTTTTTTACATTAATGGCAAATCAAATCATGTATTACTGAGTCATAGTCAGACTCGATTAAAAACAAAAGCAGTGTACCACTGCGACGTCGTAATGGTCTAAATTAGAAAGGGCAAATTCTAGACTGTCTCGTAGGGCTCCGCCAAGGGGTGTGTCAAGATTCCACTCTCGAGGAGTAACTTCACTTCGTTGAAGCTAAAGGTCGGTGCATGGATGAAAAGTTCCACATCCGGGTCACGCAGGCATACCTTTAAGAGGACGTAATACATATGCTTGCAGTATGTAAATTGAACCCTCCCACGGAACTTCGTCATTGTTTTCTTGAATGCTGGGCATGTGCAGCCGGGGAGGGAGCTGATGGTGATCTGGTATTTCGTCACATTGGGAGGAGCACCGGAGTCTAGCGCGATGATGCAGCCGTGGCCGGGATGAGGAATCATGGTGATAGACCGTAGTCGTGCTTTGAGGGAGTCGGAGGAGGCCATGGACAGCCTCTGCTGCGGATTAGGACGAGTCGCAGTCCGCTTGACAATCTTCCCGTCTCTCTTTCCAGGTGTCGGAACACGGAAACGCAACTAGCATCCGGATAGCGCTCTAATTGAGCGTAAACTTCCGTACTGTCACTAGGTTCCGAGTATCGTCCAGGGATTCAATAGTGTTTCACCAAGTAGTTACTTCTAATCGTTCCGAGCCTTGCCACTGCTCGGATAGTGTCTTCGGAACGTAACTCCCGAACTATCTCCTTCTCTATTCTTCTCTCATTAGGTGTTTCGTCCACAAACCCCAACGTCTCGGATCAGTTACCGTCTCACAACTGTCCTAGAGTACTCTGGCCAGCAGGTCACACAAACGATCCTCTCCGATCCGTGGAACTACAACGACAAACCAATCCGGATCTGGGAGAACCAGGATCCGATTGTCCCTAGGCGACCCGTACCACGTTCCGACTCCCCCTCTCACAGTGCACGGAACCATGGTTGTCATAATAGACCGACCGTCCGTTAGTCCGTTAGTCCGTCATGGTGACAAGACACACCCCCGTGTCCGTCACATAAGGAAATTGACCGGTTGACTCACGGTAAGGTTAAAACAAATTTACCTCGCGCTGACTTTTGCGCGCGCTCGCGCGCGCGCCCGAGAGCAGACGGGCGCGAGCATACAGGCAGATGCGAAAAAAAAAAAAAAAAAAAAAAAAATTTTTTTTTTTTTTTTTTTCCGCACTCGCCCGTATGTTCGCGCCCGTCCGCACTCGCGCGCGCGCAGACGGGCGCGAACGTATCAGCGAACACGTACACACAAACCAGCCAAAGTTCTGAAATTTTTTTTTTTTTTTTTTTTTTTTTTTTTTTTTTTTTTTTTTCGCACTCGCCCGTATGTTCGCGCCCATCCGCACTCGCGCGCACGCAGACGGGCGCGAACGTATCAGCGAACGCGCACTCACAAACCAGCCAAAGTTCTGGAAAAAAAAAAAAAATTTTTTTTTTTTTTTTTTTTCGCACTCGCCCGTACGTTCGCGCCCGTCCGCACTCGCGCGCGCGCAGACGGGCGCGAACGTATCAGCGAACGCGCACTCACAAACCAGCCAAAGTTCTGAAAAAAAAAAAAAATTTTTTTTTTTTTTTTTTTTTCGCACTCGCCCGTACGTTCGCGCCCGTCCGCACTCGCGCGCGCGCAGACGGGCGCGAACGTATCAGCGAACGCGCACTCACAAACCAGCCAAAGTTCTGAAAAAAAAAAAAAAAAATTTTTTTTTTTTTTTTTTCGCACTCGCCTGTACGTTCGCGCCCGTCCGCACTCGCGCGCGCGCAGACGGGCGCGAACGTATCAGCGAACGCGCACTCACAAACCAGCCAAAGTTCTGAAAAAAAAAAAAAAATTTTTTTTTTTTTTTTTTTTCGCACTCGCCCGTACGTTCGCGCCCGTCCGCACTCGCGCGCGCGCAGACGGGCGCGAACGTATCAGCGAACGCGCACTCACAAACCAGCCAAAGTTCTGAAAAAAAAAAAAAATTTTTTTTTTTTTTTTTTTCGCACTCGCCCGTACGTTCGCGCCCGTCCGCACTCGCGCGCGCGCAGACGGGCGCGAACGTATCAGCGAACGCGCACTCACAAACCAGCCAAAGTTCTGAAAAAAAAAAAAAAAATTTTTTTTTTTTTTTTCGCACTCGCCCGTACGTTCGCGCCCGTCCGCACTCGCGCGCGCGCAGACGGGCGCGAACGTATCAGAGGAAGCGCACTCACAAACCAGCCAAAGTTCTGAAAAAAAAAAAAAATTTTTTTTTTTTTTTTTTTTTCGCACTCGCCCGTACGTTCGCGCCCGTCCGCACTCGCGCGCGCGCAGACGGGCGCGAACGTATCAGCGAACGCGCACTCACAAACCAGCCAAAGTTCTGAAAAAAAAAAAAAAAAATTTTTTTTTTTTTTTTTTCGCACTCGCCTGTACGTTCGCGCCCGTCCGCACTCGCGCGCGCGCAGACGGGCGCGAACGTATCAGCGAACGCGCACTCACAAACCAGCCAAAGTTCTGAAAAAAAAAAAAAATTTTTTTTTTTTTTTTTTTTCGCACTCGCCCGTACGTTCGCGCCCGTCCGCACTCGCGCGCGCGCAGACGGGCGCGAACGTATCAGCGAACGCGCACTCACAAACCAGCCAAAGTTCTGAAAAAAAAAAAAAATTTTTTTTTTTTTTTTTTTCGCACTCGCCCGTACGTTCGCGCCCGTCCGCACTCGCGCGCGCGCAGACGGGCGCGAACGTATCAGCGAACGCGCACTCACAAACCAGCCAAAGTTCTGAAAAAAAAAAAAAAAAATTTTTTTTTTTTTTTTTTCGCACTCGCCTGTACGTTCGCGCCCGTCCGCACTCGCGCGCGCGCAGACGGGCGCGAACGTATCAGCGAACGCGCACTCACAAACCAGCCAAAGTTCTGAAAAAAAAAAAAAATTTTTTTTTTTTTTTTTTTTCGCACTCGCCCGTACGTTCGCGCCCGTCCGCACTCGCGCGCGCGCAGACGGGCGCGAACGTATCAGCGAACGCGCACTCACAAACCAGCCAAAGTTCTGAAAAAAAAAAAAAATTTTTTTTTTTTTTTTTTTCGCACTCGCCCGTACGTTCGCGCCCGTCCGCACTCGCGCGCGCGCAGACGGGCGCGAACGTATCAGCGAACGCGCACTCACAAACCAGCCAAAGTTCTGAAAAAAAAAAAAAAATTTTTTTTTTTTTTTTCGCACTCGCCCGTACGTTCGCGCCCGTCCGCACTCGCGCGCGCGCAGACGGGCGCGAACGTATCAGAGGAAGCGCACTCACAAACCAGCCAAAGTTCTGAAAAAAAAAAAAAAAAATTTTTTTTTTTTTTTTCGCACTCGCCTGTACGTTCGCGCCCGTCCGCACTCGCGCTCGCGCAGACGGGCGCGAACATATCAGCGAACGCGCACACAGAAACCAGCCAAAGTTCTCAAATTTTTTTTTTCACACTCGCCCGTATGCTCGCGCCCGTCCGGATTCGCCCGTCTGCACTCGCCCGATGGCGTGGGCCGGACTCCCACCAAGTTGTTGTTCATTTCATTTTGGTGCTACCCCCACCATTGAGTGCGAGCATTCGGGCGCGCGCACACGGGCGCGAGCAATCGCGCGCGCGCTGACGGGCGCAAGCGTATCAGCGAACGCGCACACAAAAACCAGCCAAAGTTCTAAAAAAAAAAAAAAAAATTTTTTTTTTTTTTTTTTTTTTCGCACTCGCCTGTACGTTCGCGCCTGTCTGTACTCGCGCGCGCGCAGACGGGCGCGAACGTATCAGCGAATGCGCACTCAGAAACCAGCCAAAGTTCTGGAAAAAAAAAAAAAAAAAAAAAAAATTGTTTTTTTTTTCGCACTCGCCCGTACGTTTGCGCCCGTCCGCACTCGCGCGCGCGCAGACGGGCGCGAACGTATCAGCGAACGCGCACTCACAAACCAGCCAAAGTTCTGAAAAAAAAAAAAAAAATTTTTTTTTTTTTTTTTTCCGCACTCGCCCGTATGTTCGCGCCCGTCCGCACTCGCGCGCGCGCAGACGGGCGCGAACGTATCAGCGAACACGTACACACAAACCAGCCAAAGTTCTGAAATTTTTTTTTTTTTTTTTTTTTTTTTTTTTTTTTTTTTTTTCGCACTCGCCCGTATGTTCGCGCCCATCCGCACTCGCGCGCACGCAGACGGGCGCGAACGTATCAGCGAACGCGCACTCACAAACCAGCCAAAGTTCTGAAAAAAAAAAAAAAAATTTTTTTTTTTTTTTTTTTTCGCACTCGCCCGTACGTTCGCGCCCGTCCGCACTCGCGCGCGCGCAGACGGGCGCGAACGTATCAGCGAACGCGCACTCACAAACCAGCCAAAGTTCTGAAAAAAAAAAAAAAATTTTTTTTTTTTTTTTTTTCGCACTCGCCTGTACGTTCGCGCCCGTCCGCACTCGCGCGCGAGCAGACGGGCGCGAACGTATCAGCGAACGCGCACTCACAAACCAGCCAAAGTTCTGAAAAAAAAAAAAAAAATTTTTTTTTTTTTTTTTTTCGCACTCGCCCGTACGTTCGCGCCCGTCCGCACTCGCGCGCGCGCAGACGGGCGCGAACGTATCAGCGAACGCGCACTCACAAACCAGCCAAAGTTCTGAAAAAAAAAAAAATTTTTTTTTTTTTTTTTTCCGCACTCGCCCGTACGTTCGCGCCCGTCCGCACTCGCGCGCGCGCAGACGGGCGCGAACGTATCAGCGAACACGTACACACAAACCAGCCAAAGTTCTGAAATTTTTTTTTTTTTTTTTTTTTTTTTTTTTTTTTTTTTCGCACTCGCCCGTATGTTCGCGCCCATCCGCACTCGCGCGCACGCAGACGGGCGCGAACGTATCAGCGAACGCGCACTCACAAACCAGCCAAAGTTCTGAAAAAAAAAAAAAAAATTTTTTTTTTTTTTTTTTTTCGCACTCGCCTGTACGTTTGCGCCCGTCCGCACTCGCGCGCGCGCAGACGGGCGCGAACGTATCAGCGAACGCGCACTCACAAACCAGCCAAAGTTCTGAAAAGAAAAAAAAAAATATTTTTTTTTTTTTTTTCGCACTCGCCCGTCCGCACTCGCGCGCGCGCAGACGGGCGCGAACGTATCAGCGAACGCGCACTCACAAACCAGCCAAAGTTCTGAAAAAAAAAAAATTTTTTTTTTTTTTTTTTTCCGCACTCGCCCGTACGTTCGCGCCCGTCCGCACTCGCGCGCGCGCAGACGGGCGCGAACGTATCAGCGAACGCGCACTCACAAACCAGGCATAGTTCTGAAAAAAAAAAAAAAAATTTTTTTTTTTTTTTTCGCACTCGCCCGTACGTTCGCGCCCGTCCGCACTCGCGCGCGCGCAGACGGGCGCGAACGTATCAGAGGAAGCGCACTCACAAACCAGCCAAAGTTCTGAAAAAAAAAAAAAAAATTTTTTTTTTTTTTTTCGCACTCGCCTGTACGTTCGCGCCCGTCCGCACTCGCGCGCGCGCAGACGGGCGCGAACGTATCAGCGAACGCGCACACAGAAACCAGCCAAAGTTCTCAAATTTTTTTTTTCACACTCGCCCGTATGCTCGCGCCCGTCCGGATTCGCCCGTCTGCACTCGCCCGATGGCGTGGGCCGGACTCCCACCAAGTTGTTGTTCATTTCATTTTGGTGCTACCCCCACCATTGAGTGCGAGCATTCGGGCGCGCGCACACGGGCGCGAGCAATCGCGCGCGCGCTGACGGGCGCAAGCGTATCAGCGAACGCGCACACAAAAACCAGCCAAAGTTCTAAAAAAAAAAAAAAAATTTTTTTTTTTTTTTTTTTTTTTTCGCACTCGCCTGTACGTTCGCGCCTGTCTGTACTCGCGCACGCGCAGACGGGCGCGAACGTATCAGCGAATGCGCACTCAGAAACCAGCCAAAGTTCTGGAAAAAAAAAAAAAAAAAAAAAAAAATTGTTTTTTTTTTCGCACTCGCCCGTACGTTTGCGCCCGTCCGCACTCGCGCGCGCGCAGACGGGCGCGAACGTATCAGCGAACGCGCACTCACAAACCAGCCAAAGTTCTGAAAAAAAAAAATTTTTTTTTTTTTTTTTTTTTTTTTCGCACTCGCCCGTACGTTCGCGCCCGTCCGCACTCGTGCGCGCGCAGACGGGCGCGATCGTATTAGCGAACGCGCACACAGAAACCAGCCAAAGTTCTGAATTTTATTTTTTTATTTTTTATTTTTTTTTCGCACTCGCCCGTATGCTCGCGCCCGTTTGCACTCGCCCGTCCGCTCTCGCCCGATGGCGTGCGCCGGACTTCCACCAAGTTCTTGATCATTTCATTTTGGTGCTACTTCCTCCTTTGCACTCGCCGGTATGCTCGCGCCCGAGTATTGGCGCCCGTCCGCACTCGCCGGTATGCTCGCGCCCGAGTATTGGCGCCCGTCCGCACTCGCCTGATAGCTTGCATCGGACTTCCAGCAAGAAGGTGTTCATTGCAATTTTATGCACAAATAATTGTTGCTAGACCAAGGAGCTCAATTGCTCAGTACGCGATGTGATGGAGATCGATGAGTGATGAGAATATTTTTGTAATATGATATTAGAATTAAAGTAGTAGCAAAAGGCATAGATAATTAGATTAGTAGAAGATTTTGGAGTTAGTTTAATTTTGTTTAAACTAGAACATTTTGTGTACATTTCCACTATCTTCGCGTTGATTAAATCATAATCTATTGAAACGTCAATTCATTGTTGACTATGTCGTTCATCACACTTGATGGCTTTTTATCCATGACTTTTTTTTATATTTCTCCCATTCTATCCCTTTATTTGTTGATTTTTCTATTCTTCTTCCATTCTATCTTCTCGTTTTCCTTTTCTTCTATATCCAGTGGATGATGTATTTATTTATTTATTTATTCTTCCATTGGTTTCACATTCCATCTTTTATTTTTATGTATTAAAATTTCCAATTGTCTTCCATTCTATCATCTCATCCCTTTAACTTCATTATAATTCCATTCTATCTTCTTCTTTTCCTTTTCTTCCATTCTTAGCCTATCATGTATTTATTTATTTATTTATTCTTCCATTGGTTTCACATTCTATCTTTTATTTTTATGTATTAAAATTTCCAATTGTCTTCCATTCTATCATCTCATCCCTTTAACTTCATTATAATTCCATTCTATCTTTTTGTTTTCCTTTTTTTCCATTTCTAGTGGATGATGTATTTATTTATTTATTTATTCTTCCATTAGTCGCCCATGCCATCTTTTATTTTTATTTATTTTTCCAATTGTCTTCTATTCTATGATCTTGTTCTTTTTAAGTTCATTATTATTCCGTTTTATCTTCTTATTTTCTTTTTCTTCCATTTCTAGTGGATGATGTATTTATTTATTTATTTATTTATTCTTCCATTAGTCGCCCATGCCATCTTTTATTTTTATTTATTTTTCCAATTGTCTTCTATTCTATGATCTTGTTCTTTTTAAGTTCATTATTATTCCGTTTTATCTTCTTATTTTCTTTTTCTTCCATTTCTAGTGGATGATGTATTTATTTATTTATTTATTTATTCTTCGATTAATCGCCCATTCAATCTTTTATTTTTATATAATTTTCCAATTGTCTTCTATTCTATCATCTTGTTATTTTTAACTTCATTATTATTCCGTTTTATCTTCTTATTTTCTTTTTCTTCCATTTCTAGTGGATGATGTATTTATTTATTTATTCTTCGATTAATCGCCCATTCAATCTTTTATTTTTATATATTTTTCCAATTGTCTTCTATTCTATCATCTTGTTATTTTTAACTTCATTATTATTCCATTCTATCTTCTTGTTTTTTTTTTCTTCCATTCTTAGTCTATCATGTATTTATTTATTTGTTTATTCTTCCATTAGTCACACATTCCATCTTTTATTTTTATTTATTTTTCTAATTGTCTTGTATTCTATCATTTTGTTATTTTGAAGTTCATTACTATTCCATTCTATCTTCTTGTTTTCTTTTTCTTCCATTCTTAGTCTATCATGTATTTATTTTATCATTCCAAGTCTATGATGTATTTTTTTTCCTATATTTGTTATGTAAACTTATTATATGTGCCAATTGAATGAAACATGGTAAATAAATTTAAGAATAACATGAAATATAAGTTATTTACATATTTAATTAATGAATGCAATCATGAACAAAATATAAAACTATATTTAACAAGAATAACTTTAATAGTACAAAAATCAGGATTCAAATCATACAAGAACATATCTACATGAGTTTTGGGAGTTCGGTTTCATTTCATTTTTGTGCTAGTTTTTTCTACGCACACCGACACGCACGCACCCAACCTCCACCAAGAAGTTGTTCATTTCATTTTGGTGCTTTATTTTTTCCTATGTACATGCCTACATGTACATGCCCAAAGGATGAACTATCACCAAAATGAAATGAACAATTTCTTTGTGAAAGTCTCGCGCCTGAATGCTCGCGCCCGTAGGCACGCGCGCGAGCACTCTGGCGCGCGCACCCAAAAAAAAAAAAAAAAAAAAAAAAAAAAAAAAAAAAAAAAAATTTTTTTTTTTTTTTTTTTTTTTTGCGCGCGCCCGAGTGCTCGCGCGCATGCCTACGGGCGCGAGCATTCAGGCGCGAGCATGTGGGCGCGTGCACCAAAAAACCATTTTTTATTTATTTTTTTATTTTTTTAGAAATTTTTTTTGCGCGCGCGCACGTGCTTACGGGCGCGAGCATTCAGGCGCGAGCACCAAAAAACCAAAAAAAAAAAAAAAAAAAAAAAAAAAAAAAAAAAAAAAAAAAAAAAACTTTTTTTTTTTTTTTTTTCGCGCGCGCGCTCGAGTGCTCGCGCGTGTGCCTACGGGCGCGAGCAAACGCGACGACGGGCGCCACCGATGGTAAACAGTAGTAAACTCTGAGGACAGTAATTTTGCTCGCGGTCGGGAGCCCGTCCGATAACCGTCCGTCACGTTCGTCACGTGACTACACGACAATTTTTTGGCCCGTCCGTCCATTATGACAACCATGCACGGAACCTCTTCAGAAGTTCAGGGAGCCCGACCAAGTAGTTCTTGATCCGCTTCGACCCTAGCGACGGCTATTCCGTATGAGGTTGATTTGGGGACGGAACAGTGAGGCTTCACTCCTACAACAATCCGCTAAATCTTTCCGCTCAATCCCATTTCCTTTCCGGTTCGGGTCTCGTCGCAACTCCCATCACCTTCCTATCCGAGCTACAGCGGAACTCTCATATCCTTCCCGGATCATTCACACTTAGCGGGAAATCACGCACAGTACTTACAAAACACAAATACTTTACTGATAAGGAATATAGGGGGAAAACATGCAAAACGAAGACCCGGACCGCATCGCCTGCCCGGTTTAAGTAAGCAGGGGCTTTCACAAAGCGGCGGCGCCGGCAGTTCAATCAAAACCCTAATCCCTAACTATCTACCTAGAATTCTACTGTACGACAAGAACGGATCTCCCGATCCGGAATCTGTTCCTATAAATCCGGAAAGTTACGACAAGTGGCAGTGAGAGGAATCTATCACTTCTTTGTCTTCTTGTGGCTCTCCTGCTCGCGATCCTTCGACCTGGTCACCCGCGGCTCTGATCCGCCCGCCTCTGCTGCTCGTGCCGCCTTGCGTCTAGCACTCTGTTCCGCCTTTGACTCCCTCTCCTGAGCCTCCAAGGATAACCGGGTAACGATCCGGGGTTTGGGAGAATTGGGCGATTTCGGAATCATATGCGCGGGAGGGGTTCCGGACGTCGGAGTCTGAGTTTCAGTTCCGGTGGTCCTGACCGGAGAGCTCCCATGTGTCTCTGAGTCGGACTCGGAAATCGTAATCGGCTCCTTCCTTTTCCGCAACCTCCGGAACTCACCGGCAGTGTTCGGAGGGGAACCCGCTGCTGGCGTTCCGGTGGGAGTAGGCGTCACCGTTCCGGTCTTGGCTGTGGGTGAAGGGGTCAATCCCCCCTCCTGAGTTACTCGGGTCCGTCCGGGTGGTGAAATAGGTCGTCCCCATTCCGGTCCCGCTACCTCCCCTCGGTATTTCGCAATGATCACTTCCTCTCCGAGTCGTGGAAGAACATCCGGCGGCACGGTCCGAGTCACCTGTTCCGAAACCGTCCTCTCCTCGATCCGCCTCTCGGTGACTGTCGTTCCGGTCACCTCCACCTGTCCTCTGGGGATCGCGCAGCTCTGCTGGACTGTACTGGTTCCGGGTGACGCCACTGGTGCTTGGTGTTCCCGGATCGCCTCCGCAATCGTCCGATTTGTCATGGCGGCCTCTTCGACCGTCATCTGTTCTGCTGCTTGGAGGTTACTCCCTATCGGGGTTCGGAACCCCACTCCGCGGGATTCTCCTACCACGGCACGAGAGGGCGATCCGGGGAGCGGAAGACCCCGGCCAGCGACTACGAGACTGGGACTTCCGGTGCTCGGATTGAGCAGCTGCCGGACCTTCTTCAGGATCATGTTCATCGAGTGCTCGCATTTGGAGAGGATCTTGATGATCTTCTGCTTGTCCTCGAAATCCGCCGGTTGCACCACGTTCTCATCAAACAGGCGGGCCTTGTTGATTACCGCTCCCGAACTTCCCACCAACTTCCGAAGCTCCCCCAAAGTTTCCTCCTGCTCGGCGTGGAACTTACGGATCTCGTCACTCTTTGCCGCCAGCTCCTTCGTCAGCTCCTGCAACTGAAGCTCCAGCCGCTTCTTCTCACTCCGGAGAGTTGGGGCATCCTTCAACAACTCTACTTCTCGGATCACCTCTTCCGGTAAGCACCCTCCCAGCGCTGTACAGACCCTTCGGAACAGGGTTTCGATCCGATCGTAAGAAGCTTGCGCCCGGTGAGTCTCCTCCCGAATTCCCCGAAACAGGTCCACCGGAAATCCCCGATCGGAACTGACCTCTCTCCGTTCCGGATCTCCCCGGGCCGTAGACGGCTCCGCATGTCGTGACGCAGGCTGCTCCGATCGCGATCTGGACTGAGCCCTAGTAGCGCCAGGGTTCGGAACCTCCCTCGTATCGTCCTCATCTTCCGAGTCCGTTGTATCCGAGGGTTCACCTCGCGGATCGGGTTCCATTCCGGGCGGAATCTCCGAGAAATTGAGGCAGTTCTTCGCGTGCGTATACGTCTCGTCCTCCTTATCGGTCAGCAAGTCATACGCCTGGTACAGGTGAAAGAGGTAAGGGGAGAGTGGGGTCGGCTTCTTTCCGATCGTCGGAACCATCTTCTGCACCACTTCCGCCATGAGTGCGGCCCAATTCACCGGACGTTCTCCTGTATACGCTCCGAGGATAGTATTCCCGACCGTAATGGTAACTTGTGCCGGTTTCTGCGGATACAGGATCGGAACGAGGAAAGCTAAGACCTGCCTCTGCCTCCTATCCTTGCAGGCGTCTATCTCGTATCCGTTGTTCCTATGGATCTTCCCGTGGAACCTATCCTGCACGTACTGATCCGTCCGGGTCGCCCAAAGGAGTCCCTTCTGCTCGAAACCGTAAGCTTCCGCCCACTGTTCCGCATTCCACAGCGTGGGCTTGCCTCGGATCGTATTATCCCACCGGTTGTCCGGACCTTCCAGGACCTCCCTCACCATCACCTCACTCTTCAGTAACCACGGCCGTGCCAGCAATCCCTCACACCTCATCCGAGTGAGGTCGGTGATCAGTTCCTCCATATCCGATTCCTTCACTGGAGTTCCGGGGCTAAGGACGCAACACTGCACGCGGGCCATCTCTACTCCTCACTTCTCTCCCTCTACGATCCGACAGCAAGAAACCCGGCAATCCAACTGCCGGTGAATCGGAAAAGACAAAGACACCTCACCGCTCTTTCACTCTCTACTCCCAGTTCGCAAAAAGGAACTCCAAACCCTAACACCCTCGCTTATATACCCCAGGCATAATAAACGCTGTGGCGGCCCGTAATTGCAGCCGCCAACGTACCGGGGTAAACGCCTATCCGAGTCATGATGACTTCCGCGTCGCTTCGGATCCTTGACGCGGTTACAGTAACGGTCAGTACTCGGATCGTCTACCCGTTCCGTATCTTATCTTCCGAGTTTCCGGAATCCAGGTTCCGGGAACACTTCCTTCGTTAACTGTTTTAACGTTTCTGGAGTATCCGATTTGTGTTAACTACTAATGCTGCTAGTGTCTGGCTAGTTTTTACCTAATTAGCCAAAAAAATGAAAAATAAATGGAATACTTACGCCGGCTGGGGCTCTTCCGGTTTATTCTGAGTTTCTCGGATCCCACATTACCCCATTTTCAAATGTGAGAGTCCCCGCGAACACTATTCTTCTTCCTCCCCTTCCGGGCTTTCACTTCCTTCGGTGTCTGTGAACTCCTCAGGTTTGTAATTCTTCACTCGGGATCCGTTCACCCGGGTTTCGAAGCTATTTCCCTGGAGGTCCGCCAGTTGTAATGATCCGTTCTCAAAGATCCGCGTAACCCGGTAAGGTCCCATCCATCTCGTATGTAACTTCCCCGGAAACTTTTGGTGCCGATTATCGTATAAGAGCACCAAGCCTCCTTCTATCACCTTATTGTCCTTAGGAATTCTTTTGTCGTAAGTCTCTTTACGTTTTGCCTGGATATCTACAGCCTGCTGTAGAGCGCCTCTCCTAACTTCTTCCAGATCCTGTAATGCCACGATCCGGTACCCCGGATCCTCGACTCTCGTCCCGTGACGGGCAGCCATAACCCGTAAGGTTTCTACCTCCAGCTCCACTCCGTGAACTGCGGATTGTCCAAAAACTAGGAAGAAAGGACTCTTACCCATGGTTTTCTTCTCGCTGGTATTGTAGGCGTGTACCGCTGAAGGGAGCTTCCGATCCCAATCCGTCTTATGAGCCGAGACCATCTTGTTCAGAATCTTTCCGACGATGCCATTGGCTCGTTCCGTCAGCCCATTCGCTTTCGGATTATAAGGGGTCGTCTTCCGGTGCTTGATGAGATACCGTTCCGTGATATTGATGATGACATCGTTTAGGAAATGTTTTCCCCGGTCACTCACCAGTTCTAACGGATGTCCAAATCTCATCATTATTTCTTCAAAGAGAAATGTGGCTGCGGCTGCGGCGTCATTCTTCACCGTTGCTCTTGCCTCTACCCATCTGGTCGCATAATCCGTAGCCAGGATAATGTATCTCCTCTTCCGGGCTGTGACCGGATTGATCGGTCCGATAAAGTCTATCCCCCATTTTTCAAACGGAGCCAAGGGGATAATGGGAGTGAGGGGCCAGTGGTTTCGGAACGAGGGTGCCCCGGTTCTTTGACACTGGTCACACTGCCCTACGAATTCCTTCACGTCTCGGGAGAGGTAAGGCCACCAATATCCGGCTGATCGGATCCGCTTGATGGTTGTCTCCGAGGCGAAATGGCCGCCCGAGGGTCCGGCGTGTAAGGCCCTCATGACCTGCCTTCTTTCGGATTCCTCGAGGCACCTCCGTAACACATCATCCGGTCCCATCCGGAAAAGTACTCCGCGGATCAGTGTGAAAGGAGCTACTGTATTCTGAAATACCATCTTCTCCTCCCGCGTAAATCCCTCCGGGTACCTCCGTTGTGTTAAATACTGGATAATTTCCGAATAATCGGATTCCTCCGTGCCGGAAATGTGAAATACCTCCGCCTCTTCCGGAAACTCATCCGGAAACGTGGCGGTGATGTCCGAGACTGCTTCCGGGCCTCGCATCCTTGACAGGTAGTCAGCGTTGGCATTGGCCTTACCCGGTTTCACTACTACCTCGTAGTTGAATTCCTGGAGCAGCAAGATCCATCGTGCAATACGCCCTGAGAGATCCGGTTTGTTCACCAAATACTTCAGGGAGTCATGATCCGTATGGAACACGATCTTGTATCCGAGAAGGTAGTGTCGGAACTTCTTGCAGGCGTATACTACCGCCAAGGCTTCCCGTTCAGTGGTAGTATATTTCCGTTCCGCAAGGCTCATCTGCCTGCTAGCATAATAGATCGGATGCTCCTTCCGATCCTCCCCTTGCTGCCACAGAATCGCCCCTAGGCACCACCCGGAAGCGTCGATTGTCACATGGAATTCCTTCGACCAATCCGGTGCTGATAGGATCGGAGCGGTGGTCAGGGCCTTCTTCAGTTCCTCGAACGCCTGCTGTCTCCGTTCCGTCCACAAAAACTCTTCTTCCTTTTTCAACAGTTCCGTTAATGGGGCTGCCAATTTGGCATACGCAATAATAAACCTCCTATAGTATCCGACGCATCCTAGGAATCCCCGGACCTCTCGGACGTTGGTGGGAGACACTAGAATAAGGATAGCTCGTACCTTATCCGAATCGACTTCCAACCCGTTCCGACTTACTATGTGCCCGAGAAGAATTCCGGAAATCATCCCCATAAAACATTTTCCGGGGTGTAATTTCAGTCCGGTTTCCCTGCACCTCTGGAAGGTCCTTCGGAGGTACTCGAGATGTTCCTTCCACTTACTAAACACCGCGAAGTCATCGATGAAGACTTCTAGAAAATGCCTCAAGAAATCTCGGAAAATATCCACCATCAGCCTTTGGAATGTTCCGGGAGCGTTACACAGTCCGAAGGGCATTCTGTTGAAGGCGAACGTCCCCCATTCCGTGGTGAAGGTCGTCTTCAGCTGATCTTCTTCCCGGATCGACACCTGGTTGTAACCGGAAAATCCATCAAGAAAGCTGTAGCACTCCTGCCCTGCCACGTGATCGAGGATAATGTCCGTAAAAGGTAACGGAAAGTAATCCTTCTTTGTGGCCGCATTCAGTTTCCGAAAATCTTGACAAACTCGGATCTTGACTTTCCCATCCGAGCCAACTTTCTTCGGAACGACGACTATGGGCGATACCCACTCGGAATTATTTACTGGATAAATGAATCCAGCTTTCAGGAGGCTATCGATCTCTTCCTTCACCATCAGAGAATACTTCGGATTGAGCCTGTACTGGCGTTGTCTGACCGGAACTGATCCGTCAACCAAGTCTATATGATGTTGGCCGAGTTCCGGAGGTATTCCCTTGAGGTCGGATGGTGACCAAGCGAATACGTCTAAATATTCCTTTAGTAAATCCACATACTCCTTTCTCTGCTCCTTGCTCATGCTTCGCCCTAGCAGAAATGTCTTTCCGGGGGCTACTTCCACCTTCTCATAGTCGGATGGTTTCACAACGTTCTTGACTCGTTCCGATTCCTGTTCCTCTCCGTGATCCGTCCATGCGCTCCACACCCGGACAGGGGTGTCCGGATCGAGACCCATGGCGGGCAGTTTTCCCTCCTCGACCTGTTGTCGGAACCATTCGGCTGAGAGTGGAACGCTCCCCTCTCCGAGAGAGCGATCCTCCAGTACCGGGAATTTCACGCGCTCCGATGATGGTTGGGGTTGCTCACTGATCGGATTATGAAATCGGAAGTCATCCTCGGTAACTTCCGAGAACTGGTTCACGAAATAACTAAATACTTCGTCATCCTCCTCTTCCGGGTCGGACCAATCAGACGTATACCCATCCGAGCCACTGGTTTCCCCTAGATATCCATCCATCTTCCACGGAATCCGCTGATTGGTTTTTCCGAGTACGAACTCCTTGGCTCCCCAATCAACGAGGACTCGTGCCATGTATAGCCAGGGTCTTCCCAACAACATCGGGAAGGGACGGCCCGTACTAACTCGGATTATCACGTAATTCAAGAGGTAGGTTACCTCTCCGATCGTGGTCGGAACTTGGGACAACCTTCCCACGGGTTTAACTCTAGATTGATCCGCCATTCGTAACACCTGATCGGTGGATTCGAACGAAGTGTATCCGAGTTCAAAGGCCGTATCCTCCAACATCAGGTTCACACCGGATCCTCCATCCACCGGAACTTTCGGGATAGCACATCCTTCTATTAGCACCGTCAGTTCCGGGGCTCCGTGATCCTCAACCTGCAAGAAATTAGTAGCTACAGACGGAAGTTTCACCCCTCGGCGCCTCCGCTTTGTCCATGCCTCTCGGATTACCTTCTGGTAATTCACATTGTCATGGAGCAACTGTCCGATCGTGACATTTGCCTTGAGGGATTTGATGTCCCCAAGAATGTCATACTCGTCCACTCTGGGATCGGCAGGAATAACCACCGGAGCGTCATCAAACCGGACCGAAGGCTTGGTGATCTTCCGGACCGGGGGATCCATGAGCTCTTTCCGAACTTCCTCGCTGATATCCTCCGGAAGGTTCCCTCCTTCCACCCCATTTTCAGCTCTTGGACGGTCATTTTCTTCTGGTAAAGCTCGGGTTACCGTAGAGGGTTCGGATCCCGAATTCGAATCCACTCTCCTGGATCTTACCCTCCTCCTGGTCTTCCGGGATTTCGGAAGCTCCTGTTCCTGGGCACGTTCTCTAGCGGAACTACGGGTTGATACTCTGTGTACTGGTACTTCCGCGCCCTCCTGTAGTTCCGTAACGAACCGTCATTTGTCCGGATTCTCTATCCCACCCGAGTGACCGTAGTTTAGCCCAGTCATCTCTCTCGGAGGGACCTCCACCTGTTTGAAAGTCGGGCGGGGTTGTGCCGGTTTGGCACACTGAGGAGCCGTATGACCGTACTCTCCACAATTTTGGCACGGAAGGATCCGTGGTGCTCCTTGCCCCTGTCGCTCAAACGGACAGTTAGGTGCGTAATGATCCGGGCTCCCACAGTTAAAGCAGTACCCGTGGGTCGGCTTCGGGTACATCGGCCTACCCGGAACGTTCTGTGGGATCCGGTATCCGGCGGGAGGACGGGCTATCTGGATCGGAGCCTTCCCTCGTCCGTAAGTGGTCTGAACCTGATATACCGGTTGGTACTCCTCCATCTGAAACTCTTCCTCTTCCGGATAGGCAAAGTATACTTCTTCTTCCGGATGGACGTAGTGGATACGTTTCTGGCGGGGTTCAGTACACTCCGGAGGATAATGTCCTTGCTTTCCGCAGTTAGCACACCACACATTAGCTCTGCTGGTGGGAATCATCTTACGAGGTTTCCGATTCTCGGAAAGGTGGACGTTGAGTTCGGCGATCGATTCTCGGATCTCCTTCATCTCCTTCATGACCTTCCGAGAATCGTCATCCTCCACTTTCACCTTGATCAACTCTCGGTTCCGTCTTGGCCGGGTGTCTCTACTGGAGCCGCCTCGGCGTTTCGAGGCTCCCTTGGAGTCCTCTTCCGACTGATCGGAACTGGATGAAGTGGAATCGCTCTTACTGGTAGAGTCGGAATCTTCCGAGGAGGACTCGTGCCTCCTACGGCGCTCTCTCTCCTTCCGGATCTTCTTGCCCCGCTTCTTGGTATGCTTCAGAGACTTCCGTAGAGATTGGGCCGAGTTCTCATAGTTCTGAGCCGCTTCCACGGCTTCCTGGAGTGTGGCGGGACGGGTTTGTCGGATCTGAAACCCCATCTCCTCTGGAAATCCGGCGACAAACCATTCCACTTGTACACTCGGAGCTATGGCTGTAGTGAGTTTCTGTATGAGCGCCTTTACTCTCTGACTGTACTTCCGTACTGACTCGGAAGATCTCATCGTCATCCGACTCAGCTTTCGGAGTGCGCGAGCTTCTCCTCCGGCCTCACGGAACGTACGTCGGAACAAGGTCACGAAACTGGTCCAGTCGTTACGTGTGCGTTCCGGAACGTCTTGGTACCACTGTAGAGCTTCTCCCTTCAGAAGACCTTGGAATATCCTTCTCTTCGCATCCGGATCTTCCTGATTGGCCAGAGCAATGGATTCGAACTCACAGAGCCATTCGTCCACGTCCTGACTTCCGTCTCCTTTGAATCGGTTGTACTTCAGTCGGGTAGAGGGTGCCATTGGATTGTCTTCCTCGTCTTCTTCCTCTTCCTCGGTCTCCTCTTCTACTCCTGCGTCGGCTTCGACTTCGTCAGCTACAACTTCTTCTTCTTCCGGATCTGGAGCTGTACCTGCTCCGGCTGTGGAGGTTCCGGCCAACGACACCACGATTACGTCTCCTTCTCGTTCTACAGCAGTCTGGATCCGGGGAAGTAGATTCGTTCCCGGTAGATCGTGTACCAAAACTCTTCCCCTCTTCTGTAGCAACCGAGTGGATCTTCTTCCCCCTAACTCTTCCGGTTGCGCCCCAACCATGGAAGAGATTGGGAATTCTTCTTCCGATTCCTCGGAAGGCAAGATCTGCACGTAAGACTTCCGCCTACCGCATATCCACCTAAATGAAGCCTTCACGGTCTGACTCCACTTTTCTTCAAATCAGCGCTCACTTATCTTCCGAGTATCCACCTGGTTCACAGCTTTATCGAATCCCCGGCAGCGGCGCCAGATTTTTACGTGTCGGAACACGGAAACGCAACTAGCATCCGGATAGCGCTCTAATTGAGCGTAAACTTCCGTACTGTCACTAGGTTCCGAGTATCGTCCAGGGATTCAATAGTGTTTCACCAAGTAGTTACTTCTAATCGTTCCGAGCCTTGCCACTGCTCGGATAGTGTCTTCGGAACGTAACTCCCGAACTATCTCCTTCTCTATTCTTCTCTCATTAGGTGTTTCGTCCACAAACCCCAACGTCTCGGATCAGTTACCGTCTCACAACTGTCCTAGAGTACTCTGGCCAGCAGGTCACACAAACGATCCTCTCCGATCCGTGGAACTACAACGACAAACCAATCCGGATCTGGGAGAACCAGGATCCGATTGTCCCTAGGCGACCCGTACCACGTTCCGACTCCCCCTCTCACAGTGCACGGAACCTCTTCAGAAGTTCAGGGAGCCCGACCAAGTAGTTCTTGATCCGCTTCGACCCTAGCGACGGCTATTCCGTATGAGGTTGATTTGGGGACGGAACAGTGAGGCTTCACTCCTACGACAATCCGCTAAATCTTTCCGCTCAATCCCATTTCCTTTCCGGTTCGGGTCTCGTCGCAACTCCCATCACCTTCCTATCCGAGCTACAGCGGAACTCTCATATCCTTCCCGGATCATTCACACTTAGCGGGAAATCACGCACAGTACTTACAAAACACAAATACTTTACTGATAAGGAATATAGGGGGAAAACATGCAAAACGAAGACCCGGACCGCATCGCCTGCCCGGTTTAAGTAAGCAGGGGCTTTCACAAAGCGGCGGCGCCGGCAGTTCAATCAAAACCCTAATCCCTAACTATCTACCTAGAATTCTACTGTACGACAAGAACGGATCTCCCGATCCGGAATCTGTTCCTATAAATCCGGAAAGTTACGACAAGTGGCAGTGAGAGGAATCTATCACTTCTTTGTCTTCTTGTGGCTCTCCTGCTCGCGATCCTTCGACCTGGTCACCCGCGGCTCTGATCCGCCCGCCTCTGCTGCTCGTGCCGCCTTGCGTCTAGCACTCCGTTCCGCCTTTGACTCCCTCTCCTGAGCCTCCAAGGATAACCGGGTAACGATCCGGGGTTTGGGAGAATTGGGCGATTTCGGAATCATATGCGCGGGAGGGGTTCCGGACGTCGGAGTCTGAGTTTCAGTTCCGGTGGTCCTGACCGGAGAGCTCCCATGTGTCTCTGAGTCGGACTCGGAAATCGTAATCGGCTCCTTCCTTTTCCGCAACCTCCGGAACTCACCGGCAGTGTTCGGAGGGGAACCCGCTGCTGGCGTTCCGGTGGGAGTAGGCGTCACCGTTCCGGTCTTGGCTGTGGGTGAAGGGGTCAATCCCCCCTCCTGAGTTACTCGGGTCCGTCCGGGTGGTGAAATAGGTCGTCCCCATTCCGGTCCCGCTACCTCCCCTCGGTATTTCGCAATGATCACTTCCTCTCCGAGTCGTGGAAGAACATCCGGCGGCACGGTCCGAGTCACCTGTTCCGAAACCGTCCTCTCCTCGATCCGCCTCTCGGTGACTGTCGTTCCGGTCACCTCCACCTGTCCTCTGGGGATCGCGCAGCTCTGCTGGACTGTACTGGTTCCGGGTGACGCCACTGGTGCTTGGTGTTCCCGGATCGCCTCCGCAATCGTCCGATTTGTCATGGCGGCCTCTTCGACCGTCATCTGTTCTGCTGCTTGGAGGTTACTCCCTATCGGGGTTCGGAACCCCACTCCGCGGGATTCTCCTACCACGGCACGAGAGGGCGATCCGGGGAGCGGAAGACCCCGGCCAGCGACTACGAGACTGGGACTTCCGGTGCTCGGATTGAGCAGCTGCCGGACCTTCTTCAGGATCATGTTCATCGAGTGCTCGCATTTGGAGAGGATCTTGATGATCTTCTGCTTGTCCTCGAAATCCGCCGGTTGCACCACGTTCTCATCAAACAGGCGGGCCTTGTTGATTACCGCTCCCGAACTTCCCACCAACTTCCGAAGCTCCCCCAAAGTTTCCTCCTGCTCGGCGTGGAACTTACGGATCTCGTCACTCTTTGCCGCCAGCTCCTTCGTCAGCTCCTGCAACTGAAGCTCCAGCCGCTTCTTCTCACTCCGGAGAGTTGGGGCATCCTTCAACAACTCTACTTCTCGGATCACCTCTTCCGGTAAGCACCCTCCCAGCGCTGTACAGACCCTTCGGAACAGGGTTTCGATCCGATCGTAAGAAGCTTGCGCCCGGTGAGTCTCCTCCCGAATTCCCCGAAACAGGTCCACCGGAAATCCCCGATCGGAACTGACCTCTCTCCGTTCCGGATCTCCCCGGGCCGTAGAGGGCTCCGCGTGTCGTGACACAGCCTGCTCCGATCGCGATCTGGACTGAGCCCTAGTAGCGCCAGGGTTCGGAACCTCCCTCGTATCGTCCTCATCTTCCGAGTCCGTTGTATCCGAGGGTTCACCTCGCGGATCGGGTTCCATTCCGGGCGGAATCTCCGAGAAATTGAGGCAGTTCTTCGCGTGCGTATACGTCTCGTCCTCCTTATCGGTCAGCAAGTCATACGCCTGGTACAGGTGAAAGAGGTAAGGGGAGAGTGGGGTCGGCTTCTTTCCGATCGTCGGAACCATCTTCTGCACCACTTCCGCCATGAGTGCGGCCCAATTCACCGGACGTTCTCCTGTATACGCTCCGAGGATAGTATTCCCGACCGTAATGGTAACTTGTGCCGGTTTCTGCGGATACAGGATCGGAACGAGGAAAGCTAAGACCTGCCTCTGCCTCCTATCCTTGCAGGCGTCTATCTCGTATCCGTTGTTCCTATGGATCTTCCCGTGGAACCTATCCTGCACGTACTGATCCGTCCGGGTCGCCCAAAGGAGTCCCTTCTGCTCGAAACCGTAAGCTTCCGCCCACTGTTCCGCATTCCACAGCGTGGGCTTGCCTCGGATCGTATTATCCCACCGGTTGTCCGGACCTTCCAGGACCTCCCTCACCATCACCTCACTCTTCAGTAACCACGGCCGTGCCAGCAATCCCTCACACCTCATCCGAGTGAGGTCGGTGATCAGTTCCTCCATATCCGATTCCTTCACTGGAGTTCCGGGGCTAAGGACGCAACACTGCACGCGGGCCATCTCTACTCCTCACTTCTCTCCCTCTACGATCCGACAGCAAGAAACCCGGCAATCCAACTGCCGGTGAATCGGAAAAGACAAAGACACCTCACCGCTCTTTCACTCTCTACTCCCAGTTCGCAAAAAGGAACTCCAAACCCTAACACCCTCGCTTATATACCCCAGGCATAATAAACGCTGTGGCGGCCCGTAATTGCAGCCGCCAACGTACCGGGGTAAACGCCTATCCGAGTCATGATGACTTCCGCGTCGCTTCGGATCCTTGACGCGGTTACAGTAACGGTCAGTACTCGGATCGTCTACCCGTTCCGTATCTTATCTTCCGAGTTTCCGGAATCCAGGTTCCGGGAACACTTCCTTCGTTAACTGTTTTAACGTTTCTGGAGTATCCGATTTGTGTTAACTACTAATGCTGCTAGTGTCTGGCTAGTTTTTACCTAATTAGCCAAAAAAATGAAAAATAAATGGAATACTTACGCCGGCTGGGGCTCTTCCGGTTTATTCTGAGTTTCTCGGATCCCACACCAGGGTACCGGCCAGCCTCTGCCGGCACCGGAACCGAGTCTAGGTTTCGCGGAGGGGGGTCGGAGGTGAAGAGCCTCCTAGGCGAGACTGGTTTCTTCTGTGGGAGCTGAAACCCTGCCTCCTCCAAGGCAAGAATCTCACAGTCTTTCAGGTTCGTCCCAAGTTTCACAGGCCATACTGTTGGGATGGGTGGAAATCCTTCCTTTCTCGATAAATCGTACCAGTTCACCCATTTGCGCCTTGTCCCCTTCACGCACCTCTCAATGTCGTCGGGGCAGAAAAAGAAGTCCTCGGTTATGTCGAGGTTCCTCCTTCTGCTGTGCCATACACCGCTATAGGTCGGGGCAGGGGTGGGCTTAGCACCCCTGACAATCCTCTCTGTGCATTTCTTATTGGTGACGGCCCTCTGCGCCCAACAGCACTTTGCGGAAGTCTTTGGCAGTCGAGCAATGTGCCACTGCTTCACGTTCACTCTGGTCTCCTCCACAGCCGAGACGTGACGCACGCCTCCTTCGCTGAAGGGTGAAGCGATGACGGAATCCATCTGTGGCGATGGATGATGAGCAGCTTCAACCTCGCGGTCGCCTTCCTCGACGATGACCGGCATGGGAGCCACGCAAGCTCTGACAGGTCTGGTACTGACTCGAGGATGCGAGAAGTTTATCTTATCTGGCCTATGCGACTCTTCCTCAGCGCCAAGAGGCAAGTCGGGCTTGCGTTTCCGCGAACCAAACACCTCCTCCCCTGGCAGATGTGGGACACGCGTACAAAACTCATCGGCGCCAGGCATGTCCAGCATGGGGTCCTCCAAAACCTTTGGATCGCCCGTTTTCTTCGCCCTACGTTCTGCGGATCGTAGCCTCAGTTCCTTCTTGCTCGGGCCAGTACCCCCCACGTCGCCCTTTAGGTACTGGTAGTAATTCACAACCTGTAGAAAAGCACGGATAAAGTCGTCGACGGTGGCGACGTACAGATCACTGCCATTATTCCCGGATGCTTGAAGCCACTTGTTGTGAACCGTCTCCGCGAGGTTGCAGGACGGCATCTCCGCGAGTTCCGCCTCCGAGAATTTCTGAGATCCAACAACGGATGAACGATTAATGAGTCACTACGATGAGCATGTACGGGGAAAGAGAAAACAACAGTGGGTGGCGTGGTTACCTCGGTCATGAACCCACCCCATTGGCGATATCGATAATGCCAGAATGAGAGCCATAAGTCAAGTTTCGATAAGGCAGATTCGGACACTGCCCCCGCAGATGCCCACCAAGCCCTTATCCCGTGATAAAGAGCATCGGCCTCCGCCATTGATCTTGCCTTCCTGTATTGCTGACACATCTTTTTGTGTTGATCCCACAACTCTTCGGCGACGTATTTCTCGGAATGATTCACCATCGACTGGGTCCAATGAAATTGACAGGTCCTCTCCCGGTCCTCCATTTGATCTTCCTTGTTGCCATTGCCGTATACCACCCGGACCGCATTCCAATTAGCCTGGGCGCTGTCCGCCATGAATCCCTTGAAGTTCGGCTTCTCCACGCCGTGTCTCTTCATGACTGCGTTGAGGTTCTTCCAGAACACCATCTGGGCTTCGGCGTCTTCAGATTGCATGTCGCAGCAGGCAATCGTCATGACCCGGCAGTACGTGGAGTCATACACGTGGCATGCCATGGTTGTCCAATTTCGCACGCGCTTGACGTGGTCAAACATCATCCACGAAAGCTCCAGATCCCCCGTCGGCTGCATTCTCTTCACAAGATCGACACCACTCGCGGGCCCAATCTCGGACATTTTGAACACGTAGACCTTGTCAAATTCTGACCCTTGGCCAGGGAACATGTTGTTCTGTACGAAATCCCATGTGCTGAGTCCCCGCAGCTTCGTTATGCTGTCCATCACCCCGAAACGTCTGAGGTACCTAAAAGTAACGACCTTGTTCCGAATGTTAGGCGACGCCATATCCTTGCACTTATCGAGCACCGGGTAAAGCTCTTGAACGGTGAGCGTCTTCGGTGGATCATCCTCCGATCGTAATAAAAAACTACCAATCAGGTCCTTGCTGGCCTCTAGTACAACGGCGCTCTTCGTAGCCTTGGGCGTGTTCTCGATCTGATTTTCTATCAAACTACTTATCTCGACCTTAATGTCACGGTAGTCTCCCACCTTGACAGGGTGGGTGTGGGATCCTACGTGGATGCACGCCCGTGTCCTATTGCCCTTGCCCGAAACATAAAATATCCTTGCTCTACAAGTGGCAACGCATACGGGAGGTTCCTTACATACCTTGCAGACCAAAGTGGATTCCTTCGGAGCCTCTTCACCCACAACAAACGCCTGCAATGTGCATCCGTCGAATTCGGTCTCATTCACGTCGAAGATGCGATGGTCGCGCTCAAGGTACCCGCAGTCCTTGTTCTCGCACCGCAAATGGCCCGCACATGAAGACGACCGGAAAGAGAGGCCCATATTGTTGGAGATGTTGGTGGTGATCGTCTTCGTCCACACGTGCCCATCGTACCTCTTATCCATGCCCTGCATGGACTTGGCGGCTGATCGTGAGGCAGAGGATCCCACAGGTGGCAGTTCAAAGATGACGTCGCCGTTGAACTCCGCCGGCAGATACTCCACTCTCTCATGTCGGATGGAGTCGTAGTCTAACTTCTTCAGGAGGTTCTTCTTACCCGGCCGCGCAGTAAGCTTCTTCAACAGCGATACAATACTGACGGACTCGTCCAAAGAAGGGGGCATTGCCATGAGATCCGAAGCGCGAGTGTCCACAGCCGCCTCGGGACGGACAGGTTCTCTGGCGGGTAAATCTCCGGCTGACTTTCGAGTCCGCGGGCTCCCGTCATCGTCAGAGGAGAGATTGATAACCGGGGTATCTAATCCCGGCTCAACTTTTACTTTGGCAAGGAGAGGCGTCGTTGAGCCAGAGTCGGTCTTCAACTTCACGTCCACCGCTCCTGGTGTCTGGATGGTGCAAGTAGAGGACCGTCTGGGGGTCAGGATCTCGGTGGACGCAGCCATCTGGGAATCCGTGAGACCGTAGACTCTAAACCTACCAGGCGTGAGCCTCCACATCTTACAATCCCTCTCGTCCACAAATGAGACCTGGCCTAGTGTATGTGTGATCTCTCCAGTGAGCTCATCACAGATCTCCTCCTCAACGCTAATGGAGTCCTCTTGATACTGGAACCTAAGACTAAGACGCTGACATGACACAAGAGCGTACCCATCATCATCTACCCGAAACGTAAGCGGAATTCCAACGCCATGTGCGTAAAGAAAAACGGAACCTTGGAACTGAGCCGGGACAGGTAGCGCCATGGCGTAGGCAGATCAGAAAGAGCGACACAATCGACGAAGTGCAGAATTGAGAGGGTTGTTGCAGCATTTTCCACTGCATTTATACGTTTGTATTTGCTAATCTCAACTTGTCATAACAGAGACGAATGTTGAAGAGAGGATGAACACCTGACGGACTAAAAGGGGATGATGACTGGGTTTAGGGGCCCCCTATGTTTACTTGAAAGGACGATCATGCGACAAATCACCAGCCACTAGAAGGCTCTATAATAAGGACCAGCCGTCTCTTGATTGCCACTGAATATAATTAGGGCTGGTACACCGTGTCAGAGTAAATTCCCTGACATGGGAAAAAGGGAAGGGATCTGAGCCGCCAATTCTAGGAATTTTGAGTTAAGGAAATCTTTATATGGAAGGGCGCCAAAACAGTTAGAAGCGTCAAAAATAACAGTACTCATCCTTACGAGAGATATATTAAAGCAATGAGTGGCATTCTCCGGGATGTTTAGTGTGGCGAGAGAGCAGGATAGTGTCACAGATGCATGTCGATGATTCAACTGAAGTGGTCGCTACTCCTGTGAGAGAGAGAAAGAGAAAGAGGAAGGGGAGAGACAAGCTGTTCTCAAACTCGAGGCAGCTGACAGCTTCGAGGATGAGACAGGCTGAGGAACGGAGGCGACGTGTTGAGGGGTTTGGCGGGACCGTGAAGGCATTGAGTAAGGACTTCGCAAAACTTCCCGTCATAGCAGTACCTCGAGTAGCAAAGGGGGGCGGGTTGTGTGAGACATCGCCATCGCAGTGTGTGACGCCGCTCCAGCAATCAATTCCCCTCACCATACCTGAGTGCTTAGAGGTACGTGTGTTAATTGTAGACATCATTAGTTTGTGCGCCCTTGCTCTTGAGGCCAGGTATAAGAAGGGGGAGAAGCTCCATGCTCAGTCTCTCTGTGCCCCCTCGTGGTGTTCTTAGCTCGCAGCCTTGCTGTGCCTGGCTTACACTGCGTTGCGGTTTTTGTGTGTGTGAGTGTAGTACAGTCAGGGTTCGGTTTAGGGTTACGTCGTTAGGGTTTGTAGGGTGCGGGTCGGTCTACATAGTTTGTCGCCATGTTTAACCCTAAGTATGGAGGGAAGTTGAAGAAGGGTAGGTCTAAGAAGGGCCATGGGGAGGAGAGGTCGTCCGGGACTGAGAAGTCACCGGCAAGTGAGAAGAAGGGTACAAAGAAGAGGGCAGGAGATGAGAGGTCATCAGAAAGCGAGAGGAAAAGTAAGAAGCGGCCAAGTAGGGAGGAGCGTCCAGAAAAGCACAAGAAGTCTAAGAAGGTTAGAATTGCGGAGTCCGCTGTCCAGCGAGAGCAGGTAAGATAGTACTCCTTGAAGTAAGGGCGGGAAAGGGTATTAGGGCATCGTCAGAGCGTCCAGTTCCACTGTATGTATCTAGGGTTTTAGAAAGGGTTCAACTCAGCTGACTACTTAGGTTGCGACACATTGTTGCAGGAAGAAGGAGAGGAGGAGGCGCAGGAGACGGCTGTGGAGGAGACGCAGGGGACAGCTGTGGAGGAGACGCAGAAGGCGGCCGTAGAAGAGACGGCGTTCGTGGCTGCTGGGCACAGGCAAGGAGGGGAGGGGCAGGACGAGAGCATGGACCTGCAGGCGACAGAGCAGTCTGGACGGGAGGAACTGGCAGGCGATGTCAACAAGGAGACGGCGATGGCCGAGGGCCAGAACGATGGTGCGGAGCATACAATGGAGAGTACACCTTCACCGAAGAGGGCGAAGACAGCCGAGGTGGAGGCGGAAGAGAAAGATCCCTTGATGGATGAAGTAGAGGAAGAGGGGGACGATGCAGAGACGCCGCCGGCTAAGCTGACATGGCCACGGGTAAAGAAGGGGGAGGAATTGCCGGAGAACCCTCTAGGAAAGGACGAGGGTGTGACACCAGCGGAGATAGAGGCTCGGATGATTAAGGAGTTCGAGAACGATACCTTTGTTGCAGTCAACCGGAGTCGGAAACAGCCGATAGAGAAGTTCTCGAGGTTGAGAATTCCTTTATGCCGCATGGTTAGTATGCCCGAAGTCAGGCCAGTGTTGGAGTCTGAGGTCTTACGGTTGCAGAGCGAGTTCCGGTCCGGGTACAGAGTAGGGTCAGCAGTGTTCTATGTGGCTCTGACCGATTCGAACCAGAGGGAGAAGCTTGTTACAGATGAAATCAGACGGGAATGGAGTTCGGAATGGGATCAGTTGGATAATGAATTCGACCATGAATTGAATTCTGACCCGGATTTGAAGCCACTTCAAGGAAAGATGTTTTTCATTTACGATGGCAATCACCGCTACACGGCCTGGAAGCGCTACATCGATGAAGCGAAGATGGGAAACATGGAGTGGCATCGCCTTCACGGGATGCCTGATTGCTTGGTCCTTGAGATCCCTAAGATTCTTTACCCAAGTATTCTCAGGGCCATGCATTCAGTAAACAAGTAAGTACCATTCCTTGGCTAGATCTTTAAGTTTTTACTCCATGCTTGGTCGTCGATTTCATTGGATTAAGTTCGTGATATCTAATATCATACCACCTGACAGGTCAAATGAGCAGGCGCATGTGAGGACAAATGTCTTGCACCAGATCGAGATGGTGCACAAGTATGGGCTGCTACCCATAACGTATTTTGAGAATATCCTCAGCAAGGAAGAGTACCTGAAGGAGAAGGCAAAGACGACCAATACTTGGTATCCATTGTCTTCAGAGACAATGGTGAACCACCTCTTCTCGGTAAATCCCTTAAATGTTTTTACTCCTGCCTGTTTTATAGATTGTGTCGAAATAATTAAAAAAACTAACTTTCTTGGTTTAATGCGGCAGGAAGAGATAGCAGGTGCAGGGGAGGAAGCATGCAATCACTACAAGCAGACGACGCCGCTGAACAAGCAAACAGGGGAGCGTTTGCGTGAGGTTATATTCAATCAGATTCTGAAGAAAAAAGAAGCCCTCAACAAGCTTTTTAGCAAGCTCCAAGCCGTCGCAAATCCGAGGAACGGGAAGGGCTTTATTGAAGAGGTATGTAGATTCTAGACTTTTTTTACTTAGTGAGTTTGTTTTTCCTTATTGAGGCCCGGTTGAGGCCCTGGCTTAGGTCAGGTTTGGCAACGGGAAGCCCCTCCCAGCCTCATGGGCGCGGTCGGGGAACCGCGCGAAGGGGCCTTATCGGGCCCCTCTTGGGTTGAGAGGGGCCCAATAAGGCCCCTTGGGGCCGGTTCCCCGACCGCGCCCATGAGGCCCGGAGGGGCTTCTCGGTGCCGAGAGACCCCTCCCGGCCTCACCGGCGCGGTCGGGGAACCAGCCCCAAGGGGCCTTATCGGGCCCCTCTTGGGCTGAGAGGGGCCCAATAAGGCCCCTTGGGGCCGGTTCCCCGACCGCGCCCATGAGGCTGGGAGGGGCTTCTCGGTGCCGAGAGACCCCTCCCGGCCTCATGGGCGCGGTCGGGGAACCAGCCCCAAGGGGCCTTATCGGGCCCCTCTTGGGCTGAGAGGGGCCCAATAAGGCCCCTTGGGGCCGGTTCCCCGACCGCGCCCATGAGGCCCGGAGGGGCTTCTCGGTGCCGAGAGACCCTTCCCGGCCTCATGGGCGCGGTCGGGTTTCCGGCTCCAAGGGGCCTTTTTGAGCCCCTCTCAGCCACTGAGAGGCCTCTTTAGGCCCCTTGGAGCCGGAAACCCGACCGCGCCCATGAGGCCCGGAGGGGCTTCTTGGTACCGAGAGACCCTTCCCGGCCTCATGGGCGCGGTCGGGTTTCCGGCTCCAAGGGGCCTTTTTGAGCCCCTCTCAGCCACTGAGAGGCCTCTTTAGGCCCCTTGGAGCCGGAAATCCGACCGCGCTCATGAGGCCCGGAGGGGCTTCTCGGTGCCGAGAGACCCTTCCCGGCCTCAAGGGCTCGGTCGGGTTTTCGGCCCGATTGGGCCTGAACGGGCCCCTTTGAGCCCAAAGGGGGGCTGAAAGACCCCACCAGGCAGATAAAGAACCCATTTATAGGGTTCTTTATGCCTGATGGGCCATTTCGTCCCCTTTTACAATAAAAGGGGCCCAGATTCTGCCCCTTTGGGCCAGAAACCCGACCGCTCCACTGAGGCCCGGAAGGGGCTCTCGGTGCCGAGAAGCCCTTACGGGCCTCGAAGGCGCGGTCGGGTTTTCAGCCCAAAGGGGCAGAATATGTCGCTAGGTACCAAATCCCGACCGCGCCTTCGAGGCTGGGAAGGGTCTCTCGGTACCGAGAGCCCCTTTCGGGCCTCGAAGGCGCGGTCGGGTTTCTAGACACTTAGTCAATTTTGGGTGTTATATTGCTTCTTGATTGTTGCTGAACGAATTAGAAGTTTAGGTATGATGTGTTTAAATTTCAGATGATGACCAGTAGAACGTTACTGTCCAAGTTATTTTGACCCTCTAGGGGAGCTGCAAAGACAGGTGGCTCGTCATGTTCGGCATTGATAAGCCATTTGAATTTGCAGATCTCCTGGAAGGATCGATTGTTTTGGTCAATGACGTTATTTAACGCCTCCAGGATGTGGTGTAGCTGCAATGGTGGAATGGCCTGATGAGCGTTTGTTATGGCATGACTTTGTTTCTTACGTTGTTTGGGTTTACGTCCTTTCAGATTCGGAACCATTACAACCATCGCCCTAATCAGAAGTGCGAGATGGGGCTAGACAAACTGCAGCTGATTGCGACCACCAACGTCAAGGGGATGTATAAAGTGCGTTGGCTGAAGATGTGGAACGGTTCTGATAATACCAGGGCTGCAAACAGTTTTCCGAGGACTTCGTGCAGTGAGTCTCAACTTCATGCTTGGCTGCACAAAGCATGCTTCTATGCGCTGCTGGAGGACGAGATCACGGAGAAGATTGAGCCTATCCTGCTTGAATATCCGCTTCCTGACTGGACTAAGGAAGTCAAGTCCTGGCAAGTGTACCTGAACTACTGGAAGAAGAAGGTGTGGCAAAAAGCATTTCCAACTGTCTTTGCCGGGAAACATGCATTCCAGCGGAACGACACTTGGAACCAGGTGCCTAAGGGCAATCTCATCGTCAGCCGGTTTATCTATAGGTGAGTATCAAAACCTTGGTATGCTCTTGTTTAGTTTTGTCTTTGCGCAGATGAAGAAATCTGACCCAATTCCCTCTGTTTTATAGGTACTACAGGAGGGAGTTGATGCCAAAGAAGGCGATCACGGAAGAACCAGATTGGATGGATACCCAAACTGAGCCTGGCCATGACTCGTTCATTTTCACGGAGTATCAGAAGATCACTTATCCGTCAGCGCATCTGAAGGAATGCGGTTGGTACATCGAGTGTGCGAAGACTTTCTGCCCCGCCGAGGAGGAAGATCTGAAGAGACGACTAGGTGCCATCAACGCCACTCCGGAGGAAGTACCTGACGTCGAAGAGGCTGCACCGGAGGACCCGAAAGTTGGTCAGAGGAGAAAGAAAGCGCAGGCGCAGCTAGGAAGACGCGTAGCGCAGAGGACCACTGCCTCACAAGACGGTGGCACTGGTTCAGTTGCAGGGTCACCTGTTGATAACCGAAAAGGACAACGGTCCCCTAAATCTCCCAAGTCCCGACGTAGACTGGATGGACCTTCGCCATCAGGGAACTCCTCTGGGACAGATTTTACTCTGTCTCAGCCTGAGTTTCGACTGGTTGACGAATCGAAGGAGGTGGAGCACAATACTTTCGATTTGATCATGAATGGTATGATCAATAAGTCGATGTTCGATGCGGTGTACAAGTTCGCAAGCCAGTGCAATTATGGTAAATCCTGCCGGGTTTATGGGAGGAATCAGACGAAGGACGGAATGGTGGACCTTGTAGTAGCCCAGGTTCCGGACAACTCCCCGGTACCAGGCATATCAAGAACGGCCTCGGATGTCCCTAAGTGGAATGTCCTTGACAAGGACTGGTTCAAGAACACGTTCGTGTTTGCCCATACTTTCTTGCACGATGATGGCGCCCTTGTCTTTGTTTACACTGACGATAACTCCACAAGAAAGACTATCAGGTCCTTTTGCCCAAGCCTTGGGTTCAAGATGTTTAAGGAGTGGACCGGCTTCAACATACTGCCGCTTCGGGTTCCATCAAGGGTTGAGACCACTAATCTTTTTAGGGTGGGTCTTTATGTCAGATGCAATCCGGATCCCAGGGCAGCATCTCTCCCCATCGGCACTCGGAACTCTGCCTTCACTCTGAAGCCAACTCACAGTGGAGATATTGACGTTGTTAAGGGAAACGTCCTTATGAACTCGGCTAACGCCAAGACTGTGAAGATGAACGGCGATCGGCCTTGGCGTGGTCCTAAGGAACTTGATGAGTATTTCTGGGGCTGCCTTGTCTTGTCTTGCACATCTCCTGGAGGCATTGTGGTTGACCTCACGGCGGGAACAGGTACGGCCTTTCAATCTTATGACATTGTCTTTCCCGTACTTTCAGATTGTAGTTTGCCTTAATACTAACTCCCTACTTTGTCGACTTTTGTAGGCGACTCCATACAAGTCTGTCGCAATCGTGGCCGTCACATTGTCGCTATTGAGGAGGACGAGGACATATTCAAGGAACTTCTTGCTCCGATGAGATCTGACTTGGTTCCCCGTGCACCTGCCGGGGACCATCACAGTGACCAAGATGACGATGACGACGACGACGACGACGATGAAGAGGATCCTCTGATACAGCTTGCAGAAGAAGATCTGGCTTACCATCCTCCGGAAATCCGACCGAAGGGCAGGCAGTGAGTGTAGTCGTCAGGTCTCGTATAAGACAGCAATTATGAACATTTTTTGAATCTAACAGTCAGGCTTAGAATCGTCTTTTCTCAGATACTGCCTTCGTATGCAGAGTCGCCCGAGTTCCCTTGTCGCCGGTAGCTACGTTCTTCCGCATGCCTGTTTACGCTGAGCAGGCAGCAAGACACCAGGCTGCATTACCTTCCCCAAAGGAACGAAAGACGAAGCGGAGATATGACCAGGCAGTTAAGGAGTACCTACATCTGGAGGCTGCTGTTGATAATACATTGGATCTAGGTGACGAAGACTCAGACTATTTTGATATTTACCGTCGATATTAAGACCAAACTATTTTATTGACACCAATATTTACTTAGTTTAAAATTTTGGTATTGCTGTAAAAATTTAAAAATTTAAATTTAAAGAGGAAAGGAGGGTTATGTGAATCATGATTATTGAACCAATTAGTCATGATTATGTTGGTTACTGTCCTATGTTGTACCATTCCTTGTTGCATAGGTATCCCATTAACCCATCTCCATTGGATTCCATTCTTCCAATTTTTGAATTCCAATTCTTCCCACACTTCCTATCTTTCCAATTTCTGAATTCCCCTCCCTCCCTACTACCAAAGTTCTCATACACCGGGAGACGCCAAACAGTGGAGGGGAAACAATTTAAAATTAAAATAAAATGAGAAGTAGAACCCCCTTCTCAAAGAAGAAAAATTACAAATAAAACAAAAAAACAAAAAAAAGAAAAGAAAAGAATAGTGAATCACAAAGACACCCAAGAGTTAAGATTTTTTTTAAAAAAAAAAAAAAAAAAACATAGAGCCGGGACACCCACTGGGAGAGAGGGAGGGGGAGAGGGAGAGGGACAAGGGAGAGGGAGAGGGAGAGGGAGAGGGACAGGGACAGGGAGAGGGAGGGGAGAGGGGAGAGGGGAAGGGAGGGACAGGGAC